>SJYA01006387.1:0-26136 GCA_006410615.1 Neotragus moschatus
TTTTTTTAGCAAAAAAAGGTATTTTTTAAATTTAAATATGGGTATTTCTTTTAGGCCTGATGCTAATGCATTCTCAATAGACCAGAGCATAGCACAAACGAAGCTTTTACATGCACTGGGAATCCAGAAACCGTGCGTGACTCACTTTATCATGATATTTACTAAATTGAGGTGGTCTGGAACCTAGCCCACAATATCTATGAGGTATGGTTGTAATGTTCATGGTTTTCTAGTTGTACATAGTGGGAGGAATAGAGAAAAGTACATCTATGCCATGTTCCCAGAAGCTGAAATAGGAGATTAGCTGTAAATGGAGAGAAAAGAGAAAGTGGGACAAAGAACTAAAGACAAAAGCTTATGGAAATGGCACTTTCTCGCTCTCCTTTCTTCTCAGAGGTGTGTGCTGCTAAGAATGAGCGGGGAGGCACCCAGTGACGGGGCCACCATCTCTCCCTTCCCTCCTCTGCCCAAACAGAAGTTCAAGCTGCAGATGTAGCAAGAAACACATAAAACGAAATTATTTTTATCAGTAAATGTTCCTCATACTCCAGTCCAGTAAATGTCACATTTGGTTATGAAATTGAATTTTGCAAAATAACATTTTTTAAATACTCCTCCGACTTAGTCTCTTGGTATTGACACAGACGAGAGATGGAAGGGTTTCCTCTCCTTGTCTCCAACGTCCTCTCTCACACATGCATAAGTAGCCGGCTGATTTCTGACGGTTGAAATAGCTGGGGCTCTCTGGCTCCTCTGTGACCCAGTTCAGCAGGGATGACCTCTGTTTCGAAAACAACCATCCACACCACTTCTCTGGACACCGACAGCACCCAAGAGTGGCCTGGCTTGGGAAGGAGCTGTTACTGTGCTCCGCTGGCTTTCCCATCTCACTGGGGCATTTCCACATGGGTTATCCAATATCGGGCAGCCCAGTCTAAAGTTTCACCCTGGGATTAGTCTTCCCGAAAAAACAAAAAACAAAAAAAAACACTTGATCATGGCCCTCTCAAAGGCTGTCCATGATCATCCCTCACANACTGTGCTCCGCTGGCTTTCCCATCTCACTGGGGCATTTCCACATGGGTTATCCAATATCGGGCAGCCCAGTCTAAAGTTTCACCCTGGGATTAGTCTTCCCGAAAAAACAAAAAACAAAAAAAAACACTTGATCATGGCCCTCTCAAAGGCTGTCCATGATCATCCCTCACAAAACTGAGCCATACATGAATGAATGGATGGAAGAATAGACAAATAACTAAATCCCTTGCTCTCCATTGCAACCCAGGCAGTTCTTGAGGCAGAACACGGACAAATTGCCTCATAACAACACAGCCCAGCCCTAGTGGAGAAGCTAGCTCATCCCTGCCAAGGAAAACTATAGGCAGAAGTTAAAAGGCAGGGGAGTTGTGAGCTCTGAGCAGTTGCTTTCTCTGTGTAGTTTATTTTCCCCCTTAAACTATAACCACATACTTGAAACAATTTTAGAAGGGCTCTAAAATTCATTCATTGCATCATTCTATTGCATCACTTCCTAGCGCAGAAATCCTTCTGGAACATTCTGGACAAATGATGAGCCAGCATCCCATGTGAGGAAACTCACAACTGTTCCTAGAAACTTTACTTGTTCTAGTCATTCTTTTTTAAATTAATTTTATTGGAGTAAAATTGCTTTATCAATGTTGTGTCTGTTTCTACTGCACAGTAAAGAGAATTATCTATATCTATACATGTATCTTCCTCTTTTTTAGATTTCCTTCCCATTTAGGTCACCACAGAGCACTGAATAGAGATCCCTGTGCTATACCATAGGTTCTCATTAGCTATCTATTTTATTTGTTTTTATTAAGTCATATCTGACTCTTTGAGACCCCATGGACTGCAGCACGCCAGGCCTCCTTGTCCATCACCAAGTCCTGGAGCTTGCTCAAACACATACCCATTGAGTTGGTGACGCCATCCAACCATCTCATCCTCTGTCGTCCCCTTCTCCTCCTGCCTTCAATCTTTCCCAGCATCAGGGTCTTTTCCAGTGAGTCAGTTCTTTGCATCAGGTGGCCAAAGTATTGGAGCTTCAGTTTCAGCATCAGTCCTTCCAATGAGTATTCAGGGTTGATTTCCTTTAGGACTGTCTGGTTTGATCTCCTTGCAGTCCAAGGGACTCTCAAGAGTCTTCTCCAGTACCACGATTTGAAAGCATCAATTCTTAAGTGCTCAGACTTCTTGGTGGTCCAGCTCTCACATCTGCACTTGACTACTACAAAAACGATAGCTTTGACTGTACAGACCTTTGTTGGCAAAGTGGTGTCTCTGATTTTTAACACTGTCTAGGTTGGTCATATCTTTTCTTTCAAGGAGCAAGCATCTTTTAATGTCATGGCTGCAGTCACCATCCACAGTGATTTTGGAGCCCAAGAAAATAAAGTCTGTCACTGTTTTCATGTTTCCCCATCTACTTGGCTTCCCTGATAGCTCAGTAGGTAAAGAATCTGCCTGCAATGCAGGAGACCCCGGTGGTTCAATTCCTGGGCAGGAAGATGTGCTGGAGAAGGGATAGGCTACCCACTCCAGTATTCTTGGGCTTCCCTGGTGGCTCAGCTGGTAAAGAATCTGCCTGCAATGCAGGAGATCTGGGTTCAATCCCTGGGTCAGGAAGATCCCATGGAGAAGGCAAAAGCTATCCACTCCAGTATTCTGGTCTGGAGAATTCCATGAACTGTATAGTCCATGGGGTCACAAAGGGTCGGACACAACTCTTTAGTGGCTCAAAAAGTGAGCTACTTTCACTTTCACCTCACCTTGCCTTGAAGTGATGGGCCCAGAGGCCATGATCTTAGTTCTCTGAATATTGAGTTTTAAGCCGGCTTTTTCACTCTCCTCTCTCACCTTCATCAAGAGGCTCTTCAGTTCCTCTTCACTTTTATAGATAGCATCAATAGTGTATATGCATCAATCCCAGTCTCCCAACTCCTCCCACCTGCTTTTCTCCCTTGGTGTCCATATTCATTCTTTTGTTTCATTTGGGGGTTTTGCTTTCTCTTCTTTGGAAACAAAGAGATGAATTCTTTTGAGTTTTCTGGTTGTTCCTGAAGCTGTCTTCGTTGTTGCCTCTGGAAGTCATGCCAGATGTATGCGCAGGTGCTGGGGCTCAGAGAGAAGGGTCCAGAAAAGCAATAGGCAGGGACAATGTCAAACGGGGAGTCACAGCTGAAAGACAGGGAGACGTGAACCGTGCAGGCAAAGAAGGCAAGAGGAGGGATGGAGCAGTGCAACTCATCCAAGCGCCAAAAGAGGCTCATTTGGCAGGAACGTAGTTTAGGAGCAAAGAGTGATGGGAAGTGTGCCTGAAGAGGCCCACAGCAGCCAGCTCTCCGAGGAAAGTGTTCTGACTTAACCACAAGACAGGGCAGAGCTGGGAGGGCAAGGGCAGCTACTGGAGCTCTCACTGTGCTCAGAACCTGCGTTGTGGGCCAAAGGAAAATGGAAAAGAAGGGACATCATTACGAACTCTTTTCCCTTTCCTCTTGTGAACAGGGAGAGTTTAGCAAAACCGGTGCCTCTGATGAAGCTGAGAGAGGAGGCATCGGCCCCTGTGAGGTCTAGGATTCCTGAAAGATAGTCCTGGAGGCAACTAGAGCTTCAGAGAAACACTGGCCCAGAAAGGAGGCGATAGATGGAGTGAGATGAAGCCAAGAGGGAATTCCAGGCTGCTTCCAAGATTCAGCATGCCGCTGCTGAGACCTGGGGAGCTGCGGTGAGCCTCACACTGGTGTGTCCTCTGACAGGCGTGCCTCCTGGGGCTGGTGGCAGTGAGAACCGCCTCTGCGTGTCTCAGTTGCCCCCATCTCTTCAAGGCCTCTCTGCAGTTGAGCTCAGTATTCGCTTTAAAGGGAACGTCTTGATGTGATGAGAGCGATGGGGCTTGTCCTATATTTTATGATATTTCCAGGAGCTCTAGGAAAAGAGGAATGACTCACTCATCAATATTCCAAGAAATCAGCCACACTGGGCATCATGAGAGCTTGCTGGGATGTTGGTGCAGGAAGTCGGGAGTGTCACTAGCCCACAGGGTTTTTCGAGCAGGAGAGAATACACACAGAGGTTTGGAGAAACTCTATAACCGTGTGGTCCAGCAGTTTTCTGACGCAGCCCCACCACCTGCCTCTCTTGGCAGGTGAAGCTCAGGTGCTCCACTTGCTTCCAGGAAAGGACCTGGGGTAATACTCCAAAGCCTTTCCTCCTACCTGAGACTCACCCTGGAGCACAGGCAAATGGAGGTGATATGAGTACAAGCATAGTCTTGAGTTCATTTATTTTTATAAGTCATCTTAATACCTCCGTGCAGGAGACCCCTCCCAAGTCTGGTCAACACGGCCACAGGGATGCATCCTAGTGAGCCCTGCAAGGGGACCTATACACAAGGGGCTTGGAAAGGGTGTCTTGGAGAGATGGGGTCTCACCTTGTGCAAAGGAGGCCATGTCACCAAGAGCATCCTGTGTGCCCTGCCCAGGAAGAATTTCATCTCCTCCTTCAAACACACCCCTGCCATTTTTTTTTTCTTTACCCTAAATCCTTTAGATCTTTAGATCACCTTAAGGAGTCCTTCAGCAAGTAAAACAAGGATAAAAGGTAACTAACCTAGGGACTTCCAATGCGCAGGTTCGATCCCTGGTCAGGGAACTAGGATCGTACATGCTACAGGGCAACTATTGAACCCCCATAATTGCAGCTGCTGGGTCCACGTGCTCTGGAGTCCAAGAGCCACAACTAGAGAGAAGGCCACGTGCTGTAACAAAAATCCCACATGTGGCAGCTAAGACCCAGTATAACTAAAAAAAATTTTTTAAGAAAAAAACCTAACTATCCTACATAAACTTGTACCGCATTCTAAGGGGCAAGTTCTCAGTTCCTCAAGCCCCCTTGTTCCTTGGCTACTAAGAGAGAGTTCTCTAGGTGTACCCAAGGCACCCCACTGGTTCAGGCCTTGGCCCCTGCCCCCTCCTCCCACACACCTCACCCCATCTCCAGCCCAGGTCTCCCTCCGAAGTGACTCAGCCCAACCTCCGCAGTCTGCACACTGGACACCCTCATCTTCTAAGCTGGCCCTGCCCCTCTTCTCACTCTTGGCCTCGGGGACCTGCTGCTCCCCAAGAACCATGGTTCCCCATCTCTGCCCCTCTTCCTGGAATATTCGGTCTGTTCCTCCCTCCCCCATCACTCTTCTATTTTTCCGGCCATGCCGTGCTGCTTGCTTACGAGATCTTAGTTCTCCAGAGCGATGAACCCAGGCCTTCAGCAGTGAGAGCAGAGTCCTAACCACTGACCCACCAGGCCAGTCCATCTTCCATCCTCTTTGACACAGCGAAGCTCTTCCTCTGTGAGCCCGCTCTGTCTCCGTGAGTTTGAACTCTTGGGTTTGACATCCAGCTCCACTCCTTCCCAGCTCTGTGACCTGGGCAGTTTGGTGACCCTCTCCATGCCTTGATCGCTCCATCCCCAAAGTGGAGGTTAGAGCGTTTCCTTCACAGGGTCATGGTGGGAATTAAATGAACTAGTCTACCAACACCCTTGACATAGTCCCAGGGCATAATAAGTGTGAAATAAATGAGAGGGGTTCCTATGGTGTTCTCCCAAACCATAGCTGCATGCTGGCAACTCATTTCCATGAGTTTTCCATTAGGCAAAAAAGCTAATCAGTAGCTCTTAAATCCTCAGGCCAATGATATTTTTCAGTAGCAACTCAAGGCAACATATGGCAACCCATTAGAAGAACACTCATTTGATGGGCTATCTGAGGACGTGGCATTTTCCCTTTAAATCAGTCCTCCAGTGACTGCCTATGGCGTCATGTCAGGGCAGTGGAAAATGGAACCTGCAGGTGGGGGCAACAGCTGGCACGTTTGCAGAGAACCCTAAGGATAAGGTGGGAGATGCGTGACCTCTGCTTTAACCTAGAGGTGAGGTCTCCAGTGAGGATAGAAGCTCATAAAATAACTATCGTTTTCCACTTTATACAAATGTTCCTTTAAGCAGTTGCAACTTTTTTTTAAATCAGTTTTCTGATGAATATAAGCACACATTTTTAGAGAGATAAAAATATCCAAAATGCAAATATGACTGGTTTGAAATACATCAACTCTGATGAGTTTCCCCCTCATACTGAAAAACCTACTTCTGGGTTCCAGAGACAGCTGCTCTGCTCAACACGCAGACCTCACTCAGCGGTACCAGCTCCTGCCCTCTGTGTTCAAGGGAGCCCCGTGAGGCGGAAAATCCCCTCCTCCAGCCACGCTAAGACTTGGCACTCATGAATCAACCCCACCCCAACCTACCCCCTACATACACAGTGTCTTAGTTGTAGCTTTGAGTTACAGTCAAATTCTGCTATGTTGTTGTTCAGGTGCTAAGTTGTGTCTGCCTCTTTGCGACCCCATGGACTGCAGCACCCCAGACGTCCCTGCCCTTCGCCATCTCCCAGAGTTTGCTCAAACTCATGTCCATTGAGTTGGTGATGTTATCTAACTATCTCATCTTCTGCCATCCCCTTTTCCTTCTTTTCTCAATCTGCTCCAGCATCAGGGTCTTTTCCAGTGAGTTGGCCCTTCACATCAAGTGGCCAAAACACTGGAGCTTCAGCTTCAGCATCAGTCCTTCCAAAGAAAATTCGGACTGATTTCCTTTAGGACGGACTGGTTTGTAAATTATAAGCTCTGTTATAATTGCCCCCATTAAAAATCCCTCTGTCATTTCAGACATTCACCCCAACTGAAATCGAAGTAGGGGTATAAATCACACACACACACACACACACACACACACATGCACGCACGCACGCGCACGCGCATGCACACATCTTAAGCAAATTGCTGAGCTTTTTATTTATATTCCAGGTATGGTAGAGAGAATAGAGTCGGACAGTAAGAAAAGTAAACACCCACTGGCCTTGAGAGTCAATGCTCTGGCCCAAAGAGTTTGATGTGATTTTAATAAGAAACTTGGGACTTTTTTTAGCATCCTTGAACATGTTTTGTTCAAACATGTCATCATGATTCGCCAAAACTCTAAATGTTTCTGTTATTCCATTAAATATGTGACAACACAGTTCTAAGTGGAGTTCGTCTTAGAGCAGAAGAACCCAGCTCATCCAAGAAGTGTGTCAAGGTTCTGGGACTTCGTGTTCTGGTGGAGGGTGTTGAAAAGAGGATATGGGGTGCATGGCTGTTGCTACTTATATGAGTCGTTTCCTGGGAGCCAGGCAGCCTTAGGGCCTCATGAGCTTCAGGGAAAACTGCTCTGTTGTGTTTGGTACAAATGCCAAAGATCAGTATTTGCTTCAGTTTCATCAAGTGTGTCACTGTGGGGCTGGACTTGATGATCTTTAAAAGAATCTCTTCCAGATTTAACATGTTATCATTCCAAATCTCTTCCCAGTATTGTAAATCCGATAACCAGCAAGTTTATTTTAGAGGAAGCTCTTGGCTTTAGAAAAAGGAGGAGAATTTGCTCAAATGAATTGTAAATCCTTTGTCGAGTATACATGCCATGTAATTGCAAACCTCAACTTCTAATAATGAGGGAAGGACATAAGGAGTTTAAAGACATCTCCTAGGATGATTAAACTACTTACATAGCAACATGTCATGATTTCCACCATAAATTATGATATAGATGAGTCAGACTGAGAGTGCTAAATTTAGAGTTTTTATGAGCCCCTCCCCTTGTCGATGTCAGAAGTTTTCATTTAACTACCAGGAAAAGAAAAATGCTGATGCAGACAGTATTTGATTTCTCCAGGATATCCAACACATCTGTATAAAAATATCTGCAAGGACCGCTCACAAGCAAGACTGGGGTGCAAAAGGTGGCAGGTTCATAAGAGATGACACAGTGATACACGCACAGGAAGACAGACAAACCCAACAGGGCTTTGTAAGGATCTAATGCCTGGAATCTGAGTGCCAGGGGTTTGGGGAGTCTCACCACTGGGACCATTAGGAGAGGGCCAAGTTGAATAGGACAGCGACGCAGAGTAAGATCTGATGGGCACAGAGAATAAAGGGAGGAACAGTTACAGACCAGGATACAAGGAGAGATGGTGTAACTAGGGGTGGGAGCACAGGGGCAAATCAGCAGAAGAACTAAGCTAGGAGGTGAATGGAGAGTCAGAGCAGAGACAGAACAAGGGCCCTGCAGTGAAGGGCGAATGTCACTGAGTCCCCACCGTGGAGTTGCATCGACNTAAAGGGAGGAACAGTTACAGACCAGGATACAAGGAGAGATGGTGTAACTAGGGGTGGGAGCACAGGGGCAAATCAGCAGAAGAACTAAGCTAGGAGGTGAATGGAGAGTCAGAGCAGAGACAGAACAAGGGCCCTGCAGTGAAGGGCGAATGTCACTGAGTCCCCACCGTGGAGTTGCATCGACGCATAAACCGCCATCAACTGCTAGGGTAGACTCGCCTTTGAAGCAGCCTCTGTGCACGCTCCCGTGAACCCGTGCTGCTGCGACAAGGTCCTCTCCGCCTGGCTTGTTTTTCTCTGCTACTTAGCGCTCTTAGCCTCTCCAGTAGCTCTGCCAGTTCTTTCCATCTTGATATAAACCACATNCAGAAGAACTAAGCTAGGAGGTGAATGGAGAGTCAGAGCAGAGACAGAACAAGGGCCCTGCAGTGAAGGACGAATGTCACTGAGTCCCCACCGTGGAGTTGCATCGAGGCATAAACCGCCATCAACTGCTAGGGTAGACTCGCCTTTGAAGCAGCCTCTGTGCACGCTCCCGGGAACTCGTGCTGCTGCGACAAGGTCCTCTCCGCCTGGCTTGTTTTCCTCTGCTACTTAGCGCTCTTAGCCTCTCCAGTAGCTCTGCCAGTTCTTTCCATCTTGATATAAACCACATGGCGGGCTAACCACCACGGTTAATGTCTCTATAGCAGGATGGTAGACTGCGGTTTCTCAGCTCTCCTCCTCTTCTCAAGGGCAAGTAGTAGTTTAAGGAAGAGGCGCTGCCCTGGGTTTCACTGCTGTTAATGAAGGACTTGTGAAAATCAAGGGTACTTGAGATGTGCAAAGTTGTTTATTGACACTCAAAGCAGACTCTTTGAATTTGGGAATCGTGGCTCTGGAAGAATGAATAATAGTGCTTTGAGCTGAATGTCAGTATTCAAGCCATGACCCATTGGCTCAAGTCCTAGCCAAGCAACTGCGAAGAGTTCAGCACCAAACTGTGACACTCGGGAAAAATCAATGCCACCTTGGACTTCCAAGAGGCAGAATGCTGGTGGCCTAGGGGCTGGAGGACTGCTCCATGACAGAGTCGGTCATGTGCCTGCTCCATGCGAAGGCGGGCTATGGCCCTTCATAAACAGACAGAGAAATAAAAATGACCGGATACAAGCACAAGAGACAACTTTTTGCCTAACAGTTTGGCAAAGTTTGGGGGGAGGGTAGTGCTAATGCCACTGTCAAGCTAACATCTCATGATGTACTCTGCAAAGAAGTTAAATAAGCAGGGTGACAATATACAGCCTTGACGGACTCCTTTTCCTATTTGGAACTAGTCTGTTGTTCCATGTCTAGTTCTAACTGTTGCTTCCTGACCTGCATTCAGGTTTCTCAAGAGGCAGGTCAGGTGGTCTGGGATTCCCATCTCTTTCAGAATTTTCCACAGTTTTCCACAATTTTCCATTATTGTGATCCACACAGTCAAAGGCGTTGGCATAGTCAATAAAGCAGAAATAGATGTTTTTCTGGAACTCTCTTGCTTTTCTGATGATCCAGCAAATGTTGGCAATTTGATCTCTGGTTCCTCTGCCTTATCTAAAACCAGCTTGAACATCAGGAAGTTCATGGTTCATGTATTGCTGAAGCCTGGCTTGGAGAATTTTGAGCATTACTTTATTAGCGTGTGAGATGAGTGCAATTGTGTGGTAGTTTCAGCATTCTTTGGCATTGCCTTTCTTTGGAATTGGAATGAAAACTGACTTTTTCCAGTCCTGTGGCCACTGCTGAGTTTTCCAAATTTGCTGGCATATTGACCGCAGCACTTTCACAGCACCATCTTTCAGGATTTGAAATAGCTCAACTGGAATTCCATCACCTCCACTAGCTTTGTTCCTAGTGATGCTTTCTAAGGCCCACTTGACTTCATATTCCAGGATGTCTGGCTCTAGATGAGTGATCACACCATCGTGATTATCCGGGTCGTGAAGATTATTTGTACAGTTCTTCTGTGTATTCTTGGCACCTCTTCTTAATATCTTCTGCTTCTGTTAGGTCCATACCATTTCTGTCCTTTATCGAGCCCATCTTTGCATGAAATGTCCCCTTGGTGTCTCTAATTTTCTTGAAGAGATCTCTAGTCATATTTCTATTTATAAAAGGGGAATTCTATTTCCATATCTGTATATTTTTACAGGTATATAAACTGGAATAGATGGTTTTCACCAAAATACTACAGTAGTTTTCTCTATGGGTTGGCCTTATGAAAGAATTCTATTTTTTATTTATAATTTTTCAATATAGTCTGAGTTTTTTAAGTAATGAGTATGTATAAGTTTCATCATCAGAAAAAAACAAGGCTGCAAAGAAGAAGAAAATAATAGCAGCTACTACACATGTTAAGACTCTAGGGAAACTAAAGAAATTTAACAGAAATTTCAAAAAAGAACCATTATTCTTTTTTTTATTTCACTTTATTTTACTTTACAATATTGTGTTGGTTTTGCCATACATCAGCATGAATCCGCCACGGGTGTACATGAGTTCCCAATCCTGAACCCCCCTCCCACCTCCCTCCCCATACCATCTCTCTGGGTCATTCCAGTGCATCAGCCCCAAGCATCCTGTATCCTGCGTCAAACCTAGACTGGCGATTTATTTCTTACATGATATTATACATGTTTCAATGCCATTCTCCCAAATCATCCCACCCTCTTCTTCTCCCACAGAGTCCAAAAGTCTGTTCTATACATCTGTGTCTCTTTTGCTGTCTCGAACCATTATTCTTAACAGTCCAAAGTAATCTCCTAATTAGAACAGATTCATGGCTAGTGAATAAAACAGTAGATTCAGCAGGTAAAGAACCCACGTGCTGTTGCAGGAGACATAAGAGAGGCAGGTTCAATCCCTGGGTTGGCAAGATCCCCTGGAGGAGGAAAAGGCAACCCACTCCAGTATTCCTGCCTGGGAAATCCCATGGACAGAGGAGCATGGCGGGCTACAGTCCAGGGAGTCACAAAGCAGCTGAGCGTGCATGCATGCATACTACATTTTCATAATTTATGTATGGGCATTCTGGCTCTCAGATTCAGTGGGTTATAACCTACATCCCAGTTGAAACAAAATGTTTTCAGCCCAAAATAGATAGGGTCATAAACCCATCAAAACTGATTTGCTTCAAAAAAAAACCTCCAAAAATTGAAAAAAAGACAAAGAAAAATGTGTAAGCAGATTTACTTAGCTTTTAGGGAAAAAAAGAAACCAAATGACTGCAAAAATACCAGCTCCAAAAATACCAAAAAAGCTCCAACAGGAAAAAAAAATAGAGAGTGAAGGATTGGCATATGGATGTCAAAACTCCAGTGTCAATGAGGTTTTCAAACCTGGTCATGCGTCACCAATTATATATATCCAAGATCATTTCCAAGAGTACTAGCAAGTTTTTTAAGACCCTAAACAGCTCTTGTCAGTGACTGGCTGATCATAGAGCAATAATGTGAGATTTGAAAACTCATTTCATCTTTGGTGACCAAATTCTAACCGAAGAGAAAGGGGGTGTGACAGAGAGTTGTTGTTACAGACCCACTGTGTTGATTCATATTTACAATGTGCTTTATATATAATTATCTTTTTTTCTCACCTCCAGGAAAAGCACAAAGAGGAAATTTCAACGATGGCCAAGTTGACAGAATCCATGAGTGAGTAACTTGGAATTTATTCTTCACCTTTGGTTTTGTATAGAAAACTGCAGAATACTGCAAAAAAAAAAAAAAAAACCCACATCCTCTTGTGATTATCCGATTTATCTTTCACTCTTGTCATAGCCAAGGTCTATTTAACACAGATCATATTGTGTTAATGTTATGTTATGCATTATTCAAAATTCATCTCTCATGAGGTCCAATTCTGTACTGAAATGGTTACCTAATGTTTGGAGCTAAAGAATCAGAATCGATTTTATTTGTAACACTGCACTGGGCATTGAGAAGAATCATAATTTTAAGCTGACTTTGAAGAGGTTTAGACGAAGTCTAAAGCTGAAGTTTTGTGTGCAGATATTCCATAGGCTGGATAGTTTAAAGAGAGCAAAAATGGTTTATTGTTATTAGACCTGTTAGGTGGTTCAGAAATTTCAGAGAAAACCATTAACCAGTAGTGGAGTACTTGAGATGTAGGCAGTTGCAATGATTTAGGTTTCAGATCCATCCTCAGTATAATGCTCTAAGCCCTTAAGCCAAATAAACAGGATCCACGAAGCGTTTTGTAGAGAACAGAAAAAATTAATTATAATAAATCCTGCAAACTGAGAAATGCAATTTCCTGTGTTGACGTTTAAATATTGAAGACCATATGGATATGAAATAAACAGACCACACAGACTTTTCCCCTTGGAAAGGTACTTTTTCCTGGTGATAGATTTCACATCTAAAGTGGCATGGGAAGCTTGCAAACACCTCTCCGTTATCCTCAGGGCCATAAACACCTATTTAGAAGCGGCCAGCAAATTAACCAAGGATCTAGCCCATGTTTAACTGCCCCTCTGCTCCTTCTGCTGCTATTCCTCAAATCCCGACACGATTTAAACACGCCTGTTTTCCTACAGCACAGATAATGAACCCTTGTCTCTGAAGGTTCTGACTCCAAGGAAAGGGAGCGTTAGAAAGTTCTGCACATCACATTTCTTTAACTCCTGACCCCAAACCTCTGCCTAACCACACCATGTAAACGATAGTCTTAGGGATGAAGTGAAGAACAAGATGCTTCACTTTACAGGCCACTTTTCCTCTCTTCCTACTGAGTATCCCCTGCCTTTACTCCGTTCTACCCTTCTCTCTGCCTCTAGCCTTGTAAACATAGAAACATTCAGAGGACTTACCACTTGATTGAAAGAACACCAAACTGGTTCTTTGTCAGGGAGAGGACCTTGAGTCACAGAAGGTGTCCTTCTCAGACCTGGAATGAAACAGTGAGGGTACCAGGACCGCCATGAAACTGACAGGCATGGGCTGTCAAAATATGGACTGACACTGTGACACTCCAAGTAATTCACCACCCATAACACATCCACGGACTTAGTACTCATCTCCAAGTCCAAAGCCATCAACACGAAAGACACAGATTCTCTGAACGCTAGAAAGACCAACAGCTTGGAACCTAGCATCAATGTCCAGGGGTGGGGTCTGGGGTGTATGGTGCACTAAACCAAATGGTATCTCATGTGAATTGTGGTGCTAACAGGTTTTATGATGAGGATCTTATTAGTATCTGATATTCTAGTTCAGTGAATATTTTTTAACTCACCTAACTAACTTGTAAACCATTAAGGGCCCTATAAGAGATCTTCTGGTCAGTATCTCTGATAAAGGTCTTTTCATTTTTCTTCCCTATTGGATTCAGATGGATTTAAATAAGAGCCCTCCCGGGAGCCTCCCTGACGTGCTGGGTTTTGGTCTTAAGTTTGCCTCTGCAATTATTCCAGTGACTTTGATCTATACATCCACCGGCTTAACAGAATGATGCCAAAATTTAATTCCAGACCCTCAGGTAGATAAAAGTGCACAGCCACTCTTCAATTTTCTGTCTTTTTATAAATAGCATAGATATGCTCAGTGCACTAAGGAAATTTAAATTTTGAACACAGACCTTGGAAACATATCCAACATTTCAGTCCCTTGATCCTAACAAAGATAAATAACATTATAAAATGTGTGTGTGTGCGTGCGCGCATGTGCTCAGTTGCGTCTGGTTCTTTGTGACCCCCCAGGACTGTAGCTTCTCTGGTTCCTATGCTCATGGAATTTTCCAGGCAAGAATACTGGAAAGGGTTGCCATTTCCTTTTCCCATAAAATGTATAAGAAGTACTATTACTCTCTGAGGGGCTCACTATGAAAGTTAATCATGTGGTCAACACTAACAAATGTTTCACAAAAATGAAATTCCTGAATAATGTCATATACAACCTTATATTTATTCTACATAGGAAAACTTCCTGCTAGAAAATGAATACATACTTATGAAAGGAGAGTGTATCTGTAGGCTAAGAAAAGAATTAACATTTAATTGTTGCTGTTGTTCAGTCCCTCAGTCATGTCCAACTCTTTGGACCCCATGAACTGTGGCACACCAGGCTTCCCTGTCCTTCACTATCTCCAAGAGCATGCTCAAACTCATGTCCATTGAGTCCGTGATGCCATCCAACCATCTCATCCTCTGTCCCCTTCTCCTCATGCCCTCAATCTTTCCAAGCATCAAGGTCTTTTCCAATGAATCAGCTCTTTGCATCAGGTGGCCAAAGTACTGGAGCTTCAGCGTTATCATCAGTCCTTCCAATGAATATTCAGGGTTCATTTCCTTCAGGATTGACTGGTTTGATCACCCTGCTGTCCAAAGGATTCTCAAGAGTCTTCTCCACACCACAATTTGAAAGCATCAATTCTTCGATGCTCAGCCTTCTTTATGGTCCAACTTTCACATCCATACATGACTACTGGAAAAACCATAGTTTTGACTAGACTGACCTTTGTCAGCAAAGTGATGTCTTTGCTTTTTCATGTACTGTTTAGGTTTGTAATAGCTTTTCTTCCAAGGAGCAAGTGTTTTTTATTTTAATTTCATGGCTGCAGTCACTGTCCACAGTGATTTAATTACTGCATGATAAATTTGATGGGAACATCAAATCCATGATCACCAGGGAAAAGAGACAAAAACAGAAGCAGAATGTCTGGGACACAGCACACTGGACGGGTTTCCAGAGCCAGGGAACATTTCACTCGTTAAACTGCCA
Organism: Neotragus moschatus; assembly: GCA_006410615.1. Taxonomy (NCBI): domain Eukaryota; kingdom Metazoa; phylum Chordata; class Mammalia; order Artiodactyla; family Bovidae; genus Neotragus; species Neotragus moschatus. The sequence goes on from SJYA01006387.1 coordinate 15,000, forward strand.
AGCAAAAGCCATCTGGTTGCTAGAACATCCCTGTGTTTAACTAGAACTGGAGGATGCTTCTTCTCCAGTCCCGCTGGGCTTCACATGCTGATGATGGCTATGCCAACACCCTCACGAGGATGGGGGACTCTTCTTCGTCTTCTACAGCAGGTTGGGGAGTATTTCTATCACTTGCCATTAATCACCCGTCTCAAAAACAAACAGCATTCATCACTTTGTAAAAGGGAAAGCAAGGGACACAAAAATAGTCACAGGTTTTTAAATGTTTAATGGAAAATGGGCTTCCCTCATAGCTCAGTTGGTAAAGAAGCTGCCTGCAATGCAACAGACCCAGGTTTAAAACCTGAGTTGGGAATACCCTGGAGAAGAAATGGCAACCTGCCCCAGTATTCTTGCCTGGAGAATCTCCATGGACATAGGAGCCTGGTGGGCTACAGTCCACAGGGTTGCAAGAGTCAGACACGACTTAGCAACTAAACCACCACCAATGAAAAAACAACTTGAATAAATACATGACAATACTTCAAAATATATTTGTCACATTGTTGAAGTGAAGAGGGGATATGATAAGAGAAAATACAGAAAGGAAGGAAAACAGACGAAATATAAGAAAATGCACCTGAGAGAAATACAGGAGGAAATACATATATGTATATAAATATGTGTGTGAAAGTGAAAGTCATTCAGTCTTGTCTGACTCTTTGCAACCCCAAGGACTACACAATCCATGGAATTCTCCAGGCCAGAAAACTAGAGTAGGTAGCCTTTCCCTTCTCCAGAGGATCTTCCCAACCCAGGGATTGAACCCAGGTCTCCTGCATTGCAGGTGGATTCTTTACCAACTGAGCTATCAGGGAAGCACATATTTACAAAGTACAGATATATATAACTCAGAAAAGGAGCTGATAAAGAGGAAAGAGACAAAATCAGGGGCAAAGGCTAGAAGAAGAGAAAGGAGCCAAGCAGATATATTGACAAGGAGGTTCAAATTCATACACTGTACACATGGGTTCATTGGCCATGACTTTGAATGTTTCAAAGGCTATTGATTTTTACCACTGCCCTTTGACATTTTAATCTCTGTTAGCATCTGTTAGAATTGGATATTCTCATACTTCAACCGTCAGAAACCCTGTTCCAGACGGGCCAGCAGAAAATCCCAGACTAGAGGAAGTTACTCTGAACTTAGCTGTCACAAACCCAGATTTTACTACCCACCCAAGAATGGAAACCAAGTTGAAAGCCTGACCCAAGTGGAGACTCCCAACCTTGCTTACAAATAGGCACATGATGACCCCAACAAGGAAACCAAATCGCATACTTTCTGTCATCAGAGGTGACATTGAGGCTCTGTCCTAGCCCCTAGAATCTAAGTCAGACAGTGACAAATTGGAGGTGTTGAGAGTCATGCAGATAGCCTGGGGGCTGTGCAATCGTGATCCTTAAGCGTGTCTTTGTAGGTCGCTCTTATATGAATTTTCTGTAGGCAATTCTCTTCAGGGTTGTTGATTGCCAGTATATCTCCCCCACCCTTGGGAATATGTCAGACGCAGCACAGGAAGTCTCACTGTGTGGGTCCACTAACAACGTGGATGAAAATCAAATGTCTGGTCCTGTGAGCAGTGATGGAGTTGTCGGGGTGGGACAGGTGGAAATGCTTGGCGGGACACCTTCTCCAGGCTTCAGAGCCCTTTCCCAAGCCCCACTCCCATCCCCAGCGCTCTGCCTGAATTCCTGGAGCCCCCCTTTTGCAGCTTTCTCCACATCAGGCACAGGCGCAGAGCACATCCCTGCATCAGCAGGCGGTCCTCGGCGCACTCAGAATCGCAGCGGGAGGGATTGCCTCTGTGGTTTTCCACTGCCCTCCATCCAGCCTCTCTAGGGCATGTGAGCCCTAGAGCACCCCTTCCGGTCCTCCCCATGAATCATCCTACCCAGGCTGTGCCCTCCATCATCCCTGTGATCATCGCAACTATAACCCACCTGCACAGCAAAGAGTTCCCCATCAGTATCTTCAGATAAACAGCAGAGCGTCCACTCTACCCCGAATCGCTCCAGAGTGGTCCTCTCCCAGCCAGGACCGAGGTGAGCGAACCACAGTCCCTCCCACTGCCACAGACACGGCCTGTTTCCTGAGGCACTTAGAGATCTTGGCTGCCTGCTTGAATGAAGAGGGAATCCCTCCTCCTGCCATGAAAGAAATCGTTCAAATTTAGCCCAGACTCCAAGCGTGCTCGTGTCAAATGAAATGAAGAGTGAGAACCAATTGCAGTCACTGCATATTAAATTAGCTTCATTAAAACACGGTGGTTTTAATTATTCATTCTCTCCTGAGAATGAGCTGCTCTGATCACTCCAGCATTGTGTTAAGCCCTGGAAGGACAAGAAAATGGGGTCCTTGCTCACAGCACGTGCAGTGTTTGGGCTGAAGGAGGCGGAGACCAATGGGTACAGCACCCAGAATGAGGGTCTTGCAGAGGTGGCTTGGCAAGCACCGTGGTTTGCGGCACACTGCTGTGTGTGTGTGTGTGTGGGGGGGTGTTCCCGCATAGCTCAGTCAGTAAAGAATCTGCCTGCAATGCAGGAGATCTGGGTTCGATTCCTGGGTCAGGAAGATCCCCTGGAGAAGGAAATGGCAACCCACTCCAGTATTTTTACCTGGAGAATTTCATGGACAGAGGAGCCTGGCAAGTTACAGTCCATGTGTCGCAAGAGTCAGACACGACTTGGTGACTAAACCACCAGCACCTGTATGCAGGCATCATACAGGCACCCAAAGAATACTCAGGTTTCAGGACTTCCCTGGGGGTCCAGTAGTTAAGAATCTGCCTTCTAAAGCAAGGAATGCTGGTTCTATCCCAGGGAACTAAGATTCGCACATGCTATAGTGCAATGGGACCAAGCACTCGACCAAAACCCAGCACAGCCAGAAATAAATCAAAACAACAGCAGCAAAAGGCTGTACGGGTTTCACCAGGCAACCAGTGGGAATGTGAGTGCCCGCACCCCGCACCCCGGATCCAGCTCACGGAAGCAAGCGAGTGGCCAGCTTTCAGGAGAGCCAGCACTGATGGAACAGCAGTGAGGAGTCAGGGCATCGAGACAGCTGACGGCTGGGCACCCAGGCAAGAGTCAGGTCATAAAACGGCGAGTCCAAAGCCTGGATTTTTTCTCCCATGGGCGACAGGGATGCACTTAAGTGTGGCAAAAGAGCTAAGAAGGGAAATGTGAGTCCAGGAGCTGAGAACCAAGAGCCAGGATGGGTCCAGGGGAAAGCAGAAGAGTCCACAAGGGCAGGGATGAACACCACCATGGCTCTGGAACTGGCCCATAGAAGAGGAAGCTCAAGTGGGAGCCCCAGGAGCCCAGGAGAGCAGGCAATGAGATTCTCCGCAGGGGCACTTTTGTTCTGGAGTGTTGGGGTTCCTGTTGGCAGGAGGAAGGAGACAGTCCCGTTTTATATTAAACCCTGGCCCTGCACCGCTTGCTGTGGTGTTGAAAGCCCTGTATCTCCTTTGGGAAATGCCCGCCCACTCTGTCAAACGCTCTATTGCCCACGCCTACCCCAGCCCCATTGGGCAGGCTGTAGGATTTCAACACAAGGCACCAGTTTCGCCAACCTCCCCAGTGGAAAGGGTTTCTTGGGGGCTCTGGATAAAGAATCCAGCTGTCAAAGCAGGAAATGCAGATTGGATCCCTGGGTCGGGAAGATCCCCTGGAGGAGGAAATGTAACACACTCCAGTATTCTTGCCTGGGAAATCCCACAGACAGAGAAGTCCATGGGGTCAAAAAAAGAGTGAGACATGACTTAGTGACTAAAATAGCAACAGGAAACAATAACCCCAATGGAAAAGGACGATGTCGCCTTCCAGGCAGAGGTGGGTACCCAGACATTGGTCTCTGTTCATGGTTGGTTCAGTTCGGTTCAATTCAGTCACTCAGTCAAGTCCGACTTTTTGCAACCCCGTGAACCCCAGCACACCAGGGCTCCCTGTCCATCACCATCTCCCAGAATCTACCCAAACTCATGTCCATTGAGTCGGTGATGCCATCCAACCATCTCATCCTCTGTCGTCCGCTTCTCCTCCTGCCCCCAATCCCTCCCAGCATCAGAGTCTCTTCCAGTGAGTCAGCTCTCCACATCAGGTGACCAAAATATTGGAGTTTCAGCTTCAACATCAGTCCTTCCAATGAACACCCAGGGCTGATCTCCTTTAGAATGGACTGGTTGGATCTCCTTGCAGTCCAAGGGACTCTCAAGAGTCTTCTCCAACACCACAGTTCAAAAGCATCAGTTCTTCAGTGCTCAGCTTTCTTTATAGTCCAACTCTCACATCCATACATGACCACTGGAAAAACCATAGCCTTGACTAGATGGACCTTTGTTGGCAAAGTAATGTCTCTGCTTTTAAATAAGAGACCCCATAGCTGGACTGGATGTAGGACAATGGAGGGCATTTAGGACAGGGCAGAGCTATTCTTTGCATAAGGTCACTGGGGAGAGAAATGACCCTCTCTCCTCAGGGACTAAAGCTGCATCAGACCCACCAGACAGTGCTTTTTAAAATGTATGTTCTCCTTCCCAATAACTCGACACTTTCAACATGGAATTCTGTCTCTCAGACTCACGCTCTCACAGGTAGTCACAGAATCTTCACAAAAGTAACACGACTTGATTTTTAAAGGTTATACTCCATTTATAGTTATTATAAAATACCTATTCTATCCCCATGGCCTTTAAAAATTGTGAATCCCTGTATTGTTCACCTGTATTTGTATCATGTTATATCTCAACTCTCAGTTCAGTTCAGTCACTTAGTCGTGTTGGGCTCTCCGCAACCCCATGGACCACAGCACGCCAGGCCTCCCTGTCCATCACCAATTCCCGGAGTTTACTCAAACTCGTGTCCATCAAGTCAGTGATGCAATCCAACCATCTCATCTCTGTCATCCCCTTCTCCTCCTACCTTATCTTTCCCAGCATTAGGCTCTTTTCAAATGAGTCAGCTCTTTGCATCAGGTGGTCAAAGTATTGGAGTTCAAGCTTCAGCGTCAGTCCTTCCAATGAATATTCAGAACTGATTTCCTTTAGGATAGACTGGTTGGATCTCCTTGCAGTCCAAGGGACTCTCAAGAGTCTTCTCCAACACCACATCAATTCAAAAGCATCAATTCTTCAATGCTCAGCTTTCTTATAAAGAAAGCTTTCTTATCCAACTCTCACATCCATATATGACCACTGGAAAACCATAGCTTTGACTAGATGGACGTTCGTTGGCAAAGTAATGTCTCTGCTTTTTAATAAGCTGTCTACATTGGTCATAGCCTTTCTTCCAAGGAGCAAGCATCTTTTAATTTCATGGCTGCAGTCACCATCTTCAGTGATTTTGGAGCCCCCCAAAATAAAGTCTGTCACTGTTTCCATTTTTTCCCCATCTATTTGCCATGAAGTGGTGAGACCAGATGCCATGATCTTAGTTTTCTGAATGTGAGTTTTAGGCCAGCTATTTCACTATCTTTCACTTTCATCAAGAGGCTCTTTAGCAAAGCCTCTTCTTTGCTTTCTGCCATAAGGGTGGTGTCATCTGTGTACCTGAGGTTGCTAATAACATCAACTCTACTTCAATTAAAAAATGAAAAAGATGACAGAATACTAAATTCAAATTCTGAGGGAAATTATTTTCAATGTGAAAATTTATACCTGGCTGACTGATGGTTAAGTTGGAGGACAGAATACAGGCATTTTAAAATCAGAAAGCTTGTGCTTAGTCACTCAGTCATGTCCAACTCTTTGTGACCCCATGGACAGTAGCCTGCCAGGCTCCTCTGTCCATGGGATTCTCCAGGCAAGAACCCTGGAGTGGGCTGCCATGCCCTCTTCCGGGGATCTTCCCAACCCAGGGATTGAACCCAGGTCTCCCACATTGCAGGTGGGTTCTTTACTGTCTGAGCCACCAGAGAAGCCCCCGACCCCATGCAACCTTTAAAAATATCAATAAAAGGAAATAAAAAAGAAGACAAGATGGGTTATGAGAGCAGTGAGAGAGGTGAAAATTTTCTAAAGTAAATGTATGAATCTAGTTCATAAAATTCACCTTAATCACTAGACCTAAAGCCAGATACTGTCTACAGTTCAGTTCAGTTCAGTCGCTCAGTCACGTCCGACTCTTTGCAACCCCATGAAGCACAGCACGCCAGGCCTCCCTGTCCATCACCAACTCCTGGAGTTCACCCAAACCCATGTCCATTGAATCAGTGATGCCATCCAACCATCTCATCCTCTATCGTCCCCTTCTCCTCCCAAATCTTTCCCAGCATCAGGCTCTTTTCAAATGAGTCAGCTCTTTGCATCAGGTAGTCAAAGTATTGGAGTTTCAGCTTCAGCATCATTCCTTCCAATGAGTACTCAGGGCGGATTTCCTACAGGATGGACTGCTTGGATCTCCTTGCAGTCCAAGGGACTCTCAAGAGTCTTCTCCAACACCACAGTTCAAAAGCATCAATTCTTCTGCGCTCAGCCTTCTTCACAGTCCAGCTCTCGCATCCACACATGACCCCTGGAAACAGCATTACCTTATCGCCTTTGATGATTGAAAGTGGGTAGGAAGACCTTTTTGTGTTTTATACTCTTATCATCTGCATTTATTTTCAGTTTGGATATAATTATTTGTAGTAAAAGATTTAACAAANCCAGCTCTCGCATCCACACATGACCCCTGGAAACAGCATTACCTTATCGCCTTTGATGATTGAAAGTGGGTAGGAAGACCTTTTTGTGTTTTATACTCTTATCATCTGCATTTATTTTCAGTTTGGATATAATTATTTGTAGTAAAAGATTTAACAAAACTTCAGAAAGGCACCCCCTAAAAAGAACAAACAAGTAACGCGACTTAAAGTCACACTCAGGGCTCTTGAGCGCTGGCTCTTGCCCTTACACAGGGTAAGTCGCCGCTTCATTCCTTGTGATGAGTATCTAAATGAGCTCCTGTGCCAGCTGCCCAGGGAAGCGTCGCAGCCTCTCCTTGTTCTAACAGGGAGGTTTCCGGCTTCCTAAACTGCCCCCTGGCCCCCATATCTGTCGGCTCGCCCTGGCCGTGTGCCCTTGACTCTCCTTGCTGTCTCCTTCTGTGTCCCATCCGGTCTCCCTTCTCACATGTCTTCCTTGTCAATCGAGGACACATGTTGCTCGCCCACCCAGCGTCTCCTCCAGACTCTCCTTTGGGGAGCTTCCCACCTCCCCTCCCCTGCACCTCCCCGCCTGAGATGACAGCCCATCCCCCCCTTGCAGGTGAGCTGATGTGGACCAGCCGGGGGCTGGGCGTCCGGCCGGCACTCGCACCACAAGCAGCCCTGCCCTCCCCAGCAGCCCAGCCACACGTTTCCAGGACCAGGTTCTGGAAGTCCAGCCTCCAGGCTGAGTCTTTGACTCTCCAGGGAACTCTGGAAGCTCCCTCTTTCCCCTTACCCATCCCACCCACACTCACACTCGCCAGATTGGCTAAATCAGCAACTCTTAACGGGTGCATTCTCCTTTTTTGTGTCTTTTTTCCTGGGTTCAGGACAAGGGGAGGGGGTGCCCAAGAATGGATGCCCAGAGGGGCCAGCGTGGAGGCGCAGAAGATGGTATTGTATGTCGGGTCCCCACACCGCACGTTGTTTCAGTCCCACCATGAGGCAGAAATGCTTCCTTTGATCCAAAATGGTAGAGTCTCTTCTCTGGGTGTGCTCCTCTAGAAAGCATCTTCTTCTTTTTTTTTTTTTTTTTTTTTCCCCACTAAGAGGCATACGCTTTCCTTACTGGAATACATCTCTTTGAATTCAAGGATGAGCGCATCCTGCCTGAGATGATGGACCTGTTGAGCTGGAATCAGAGATTCTAGCTAAGAGGTGAGAGGACCTGAGAAGGACCACAGACCTCATGCCGCTTAATGGTCCAACCCACCTTGCCTTCCCTGGCTCCCCTTTCCTTCCCTCCCAAGTCGCTCCTCGTGGGGACTTCCCTGCTTCTGTGCTTCTCCTGCTCCTAGCACCCAGCTCCAAACAAGAACCCAGTTTTCTTCTTGCCATCTCCGCAACAAGTGTGCCGTGTAAAGGATTTAACTGGTAGAAGCACACACCTGTGTTCGAAAAACAGCGTAGTAAGTAAGTAAATTTCAGCTTAGGGTGCCTGACATTTATCCAGGTTATGACTGTCCTTCACACAGGAAATGGAGAAAATCTATTTTCCCAAATTCATTTCCCTCCCTTTATGGTTTTGGAGGTCACCTTGGTCCTCGCCTTCTGATTAATGTCCCTGATTCGGTTGGTGAGGAATTCATCTCGGGCACCAACCACTCCTCTGGGGTGCTCGGAAGAGCTCCACCAGGGCTTCTTGCTTTGGGCACCGCTGACATCTGGATCTGGATAACTGTTTTGTCGGTGATGCCCTGGGTCTTCATTGCTGAGAGGGCAGGCTTTCTCTAGACGCAGCAAGCGGGGGCTACTCTCTAGTAGAGGTGTGCAGGCTTCTCATTCAGGTGGCTTCTCTTTGGCAGAGCACCAGGCTCTGGGGCTCACAGGCTTCAGGAGATCTGGTGCAAGGACTTAGTTGCCCCCGTAGCATGTGGGATCTTCCCTGACCAGGAATTGAACTCACGTAGCTCAGTTGGTAAAGAATCTGCCTGCAGTGCAGGAGACCTGGGTTCGATTCCTGCGTTCAATTCCTGGGTCAGAAAGAGCCCCTGGAGAAGGAAATGGCAACCCACTCCTGTATTCTTGCCTGGAGAATCCCATGGAGAGAGGAGTCTAGCAAGCTGCAGTGCATGGGGCCACAAAGAGTCGGACACATCTGAGCAACTGGCACTTGACTTTGGCTCACAAAGCATCCGTGCACCTTCCCCCAGTCACTAAATTTGTTCTGGGAGGCAGGTCACCATCGCCACCCCCCCACCCCCAGTGGGAGACTGGGAATCACTGCTCTAGACAAATGAGCACCGATCCTTTGTGCTTCTGCGGCAGTGGTGGGTTTTTCTAGTCAATCGCAGATCAGTCTCCAGGATCACTCCCTGCTGTAGCCACCACCTTCAACTTGATTAATGCAGGAGTGGAAACCTGAGTCAACCCTGGTGGCCACCAAGAGACTCTATCTGCCTCGATTGCCTGCTTCCGGGGGCAGCGGAGTCACTAGTATTTCTGTTTCTATTGATGATGCCATAGACTGAAGCGCAGAAGACAGAGGGAATTTTCCAGCTTGATAATGTTCAAGAGGAGAGTTGGAAATGGCACAACTCTTGGGGCTGGCAGAAAGGGCAAAGGTGGAAGGTAGGGGGTGGGGAGGAGGTGGAGACGTCCTTTCTCCCAGAAGCCAGGAGGAATATCATTCTTTGCAAGAGCAGTTTTAGGACCTGCCCGTTGGCTCTATCAATAGCTTTCCTCTCTCCCTTTGCCCCTCGGAGCTGCTGATGGTGGAAAGCCCAGCTCTGGGGCGCTGCATCGGCTCCTCCCTTCCCCTGGTTTCTACGCGCCCTGAGCACAGGGGCAGCTGAGTGAGTGAGTGCCGTCAGCACCCCACTGGCGCGTCTCTCTCTCACTTGGGGTCACAAGGACTCTGCTGTTGCTGTTCAGTGGCCCAGTCGTGTCCGACTCTCTGCAACCCCATGGGCTGCAGCACGTCAGGCTTTCCTGCTTCACTCTCTCCCAGAGCTTGCTCGAGCTCACGTCCATTGAGTCAGTGGTGCCAGCTTAACCATCTCACCCTCTCGCCCCCTTCTTCTCCCACACTCCATACCTGGGCTCTGGTCCTACTTCATTTCCCACCCTGCTGACAAAAGGTCCTGGCACCCAAAGAACCTGTTTGCGGCATATAAGTCACCATGCCACCAGCCCGGCTTGGCAGCCTGGAGACAGTCACCCTAGCCAGGCTGCCACCAGCATCCGCCGGGGGTGGGAGGTGGTGGGGGACCAAGATCAACCAAAAATCTCTCTCCATCTCCATCATCACCCCCACCTCATCCGCACACATCTCAGCAGCAGTCCGTGCTCCCCAATCTGCTCTGCCAAGCCCACGGGAGAGCACAGCTGACACCCCAGGGCTCTCCAGGAGCTGGGACTGCCCCTGGGGAACCAAGGACAGAGCGCCCCTCCCCCGAGTTGGGGGCCCAGCTCCGTGCCCCTTGCCCTAGCTTCAACCCAAAGGAAAAAAGTAAACAAATGCCGTTTGAACTCTCCTGCTTCCTCCACTCCCCTTTCCTGCCTCCCACCCTCTGCCTGTCTCACTGCCCTCCCCTCCCCCTCCCCCGCGCTGCCCCTGGAGCCTGCCCCATCCTCCCACCGCCTGTCACCCACACTTGATCCCTCCCCTCCCTCCTCCCACTGCGTCGGTTCCTGCCCTCCTCCTCCCACCAACCGTCAGACCCCCTTTGCGGACAGGTCTCATCAAGGGAAAGAGTGGGAAAGAGATGCTTGGCCACTAGCGTGGGGCCAGAAGCAGGGGAACTCGGGGTCTCAGGCATCCGTCTGGGCCCTTAGGCAGCAGACAGAAGGGTCCCCCACCCAGAGGCGTGGGGCCTCGAGAAAGGCGAGAAGGCGGGGACAGATGCCAACCCAGAGCCAAAGGGCGCAATCCGTGTATGTTTAGCAAGCACTGAGCCTGAGATAAGGCAGGTGCACTGGGAGTGAACAGATGGTCCAGGGAGCAGCCGGCACCGCTGGTACCAGGCTCCCGACAGCGTGGCACAGGTTGGGGTGCAGGGATGGAGGGCTCCTGCGGGCCAAACCTTTCTCAGACCCGGGCTGATGGGCCCTGGGTGGAGGAATCTGCTTCTCAACCTGCCCAGCCCTGCCTGCCTGGCTGACACTCCCAGCGGCAAGACAAGGATGCCCTCCAGTGAGCTGGTTATCACTCACCTGTCTCCAACTTGATCCCTCAGGCTGGGCTGACGCCCCTCCCCTCAGCACCCCCTCAATTTCCCCAGACAGCCCAAGGTTCTCCTGGGGCTCCCTCTACCTCCCTGAATGTGTCTGGAAAGGGCCAGCACACATGGGCGCTGGCCAAGACTGAACTCGGGTGAAGGTAGATGGCAGCTGAGGGGAGGGAGTCACTTCCCAGATTTCACTGAGTCTCGGCTTTACCAAGAGGAAAGGGCTGTGGTGGGC
>SJYA01006388.1:6589-21625 GCA_006410615.1 Neotragus moschatus
TAGTCAGGGGGAAAATACACAGTCTTGATGTACTCGTTTTCCTATTTGGAACTAGTCTGTTGGACACAGTAGTGGCCCCTTGTGATAGAGAAACTGCAGACTGCTAAAGAACTTGTAGATACACAGTTATAATTGAAATATATCAGGGAATCTTGCTCTCCTTGTAACTCTACTTTTGTTTTTATAAAAAAAAAAAAAAAGTCTAACAAAATCTTTTAAAAGACCTTAGAAAATTTAATGCATCTATGAAACCTATGGGTTGGTTACAACACAGAATCCCATCACCTACCACTGTTCCTCAAAATTGGCACTTTATTATTATTGATTTGAAGATTTTTTGAATATACCTCTACACCATTTAGACCAAGAGAGATTCACTTTCTCTCTCCCTTATCCTAATCATATTGAGCCTCTTAAGTGATACCAACGGACTGTATTGTCTCAAGGAATGATAAATTCTTGCAACATGTGTCAGTACTACATAGCTAAAGCCCTTGAACCTGTGACATAACAATTTCCTTACTTTCTTTTTATCCATTATATGGATTACATATTGTTTCAGTTCCATTCATTTTAGAAACTCAACATATGTTTGATATAGGTCAACAATGCTTAAAATGAATAAATAAATAAATAAATAAATAAAACTCTGAATTATCATTGCCCCTGAAAAAAATTTAAACCTCTACACCTTATCATTACTTAGGATGTTTTGTTAATAGACAATGTATTACTTCCAGACTAACTCAGATTTGTACTGATAAATTATCAACAGTAATGATTTTCAGACACTCTTAGGTGATATAAATTGGATTAGACTCTTTTTCATTGCACTTTATTCAGTCAGTCGTGTCCAATTCTGAGACCCCATGAATTGGAGCATGCCAGGCCTCCCTGTTCATCACCAACTCATGGAGTTCACTCAGACTCACATCCATTGAGTCGGTGATGCCATCCAGCCATCTCATCCGCTGTCGTCATCTTCTCTTCCTGCCCCCAACCCTTCCCAGCATCAGAGTCTTTTCCAATAAGTCAACACTTTGCATGAGATGGCCAAAGTACTGGAGTTTCAGCTTTTTCATCATTCCTTCCAAAGAACACCCTGGGCTGATCTCATTTAAAACTGGCTGGTTGGATCTACTTGCAGTCCAAGGGAATCTCAGGAGTCTTTCTCAACAGCACAGTTCAAAAGCATCAATTCTTCAGCACTCAGCTGTCTTCACAATCCAGCTCTCACGTCTATACACAACTACTGGAAAAACCATAGATTTGACTAGATGTACATTTGTTGGAAAAATAATGTCTCTGCCTTTGAATCTGCTATCTAGGTTGGTCATTACCTTCCTTCCAAGGAGTAAGCGTCTTTTAATTTCATGGCTACAATCACCATCTGCTGTGATTTTGGAGCAACAAAAAGTAAAGTCTGACTCTGTTTCCACTCTCTCCCCATCTATTTCACATGAAGTGATGAGACCAGATGACATAATCTTATCTTTCTTAATGTTGAGATTTAAGCCAATTTTTTCACTCTCCTCTTATACCTTCATCAAGAAGTTTTTTAGTTCCTCTTCACTTTCTGCCATAAGGGTGGTATCATATGCATATCTGAGGTCATTGATACTTCTCCCAGTGATCTTGATTCCAGAATGCACTTCTTCCAGCCCAGTCTTTCTCATGATATTCTCGGCATACAACTTAAATAAGTAGGGTGAAATTATACCACCTTGACATACTCCTTTTCCTATTTGGAACCTGTCTGTGCAAAATGGCTGTCTGGGGAGGCGGTACAAATAGCTGTGCAAAGAAGAGAAGTGAAAAGCAAAGGAAAAAAGGAAAGATATAAGCATCTGAATGCAGGGTTCCAAGGAATAGCAAGAAGAGATAAGAAAGCCTTCCTCAGCAGTCAATGCAAAGAAATAGAGGAAAAAAACAGATGTGAAAGACTAAACATCTTTTCAAGAAATTAGACATTCCAAGGGAGCATTTTATGTAAAGATGAGCTCAATAAAGGACATTTATGATATGGACCTCAATAAAGAACATTTTATGTAAAGATGAGCTCAATAAAGGACATAAGTGGTATGGACCTAACAGAAGCAGAAAATATGGGAAGAAAAGGTGGGAAGAATACAAAGAAGAAGTATACAAAAAACATCTTCATGACCTGGATAATCACGATAGTATGATCACTTACCTCGATCCAGTCATTCTGGAATGTGAAGTCTAGTGAGCCTTAGAAAAAAAGCTAGTGGAGGTGATGGAATTCCAGTTGAGCTATTTCAAATACTGAAAGATGATGGTGTGAAAGTGCTGCACTCAATATGCCAGCAAAATTGGAAAACTCAGCAGTGTCCACAGGACTGGAAAAGGTCGGTTTTCATCCAAATCCCCAAAAAAAGGCAATGCCAAAAATGCTCAAACTAATGCACAGTTGTACTCATCTCACATGCTAGTAAAGTAATGCTCAAAATTCTCCAAGCCAGGCTTTAGCAATACGTGAGCCGTGAACTTTCCGATGTTTCAGCGGGTTTTAGAGAAGGCAGAGGAACCAGAGATCAAATTGCCAATATCTGCTGGATCATGGAAAAGGCAAGAGAGTTCCAGAAAAACATCTATTTCTGCTTTATTGACTATGCCAAAGCCTTTGACTGTGTGAATCACAATAAACTGTGGAAAATTCTGAAAGAGATGGGAATACCCGACCACCTGACCTGCTTCTTGAGAAATCTGTATGCAGGTCAGGAAGCATGGAACAACAGACCCTCTTTAAGAATTGTTAATTATCAACTGACTAATCTATTTAATACTTTGAAAGGAGATCCTGATCTAAATAGCCATCAATCACTTTCTCAAGAAACACAAGAGGAACTCTATTTGGTATCAAATAAATTACAAAAGCAATTTCTTAATTGCATTAGACTAGATTTATCCTTAGAACTATTTGTACTCCCCTTTCTTCATTCTACCATGGGACTTCTCTTGCCCAACAAGAAAACCCAGTAGAATGGATCTATACTCATTTCAGAGGAATAAAGTCACTTAAATCCTACCATGATTTAATTGCTGTAATCATTATCAATGGGAGAAGTACCACTAAACCTCTAATTGATTCTGATCTCCATAAAATTGTGATGCCTATCAGTAAATCTAAATTTGAGAATGCCTTACAAACTTCTACTGATTTCCAAATAGATTTTTTGAAACATTTTTGAGAAATTTCATTTCATTATCCTTCTAAAAAGCTATGGAATTTCTTCTAAAATACTGAATTTATTATTTCAGCATTATCAGCTCACAGCTTATAACTCAAGCTGAGGTTTTCTATACACATGAGACTAAGATACTTTGGCCACCTCAAGCGAAGAGTTGATTCATTGAAAAAGACCCTGATGTTGGGAGTGATTGGGAGCAGGAGGAGAAGGGGATGAAAGGCAACGAGATGGCTGGATGGCATCACCGACTCGATGACCGTGAGTTTAAATGAACTTTGGGAGCTGGTGATGGACAGGGAGGCCCAGTGTGCTGCAATTTATGGGGTCGCAAAGATTCCAACACGACTGAGCTACTGAACTGAATTGAACTGAAGAATGCCAAAGCTTCGTTCTGGTCACTCAAAGAATATAAAGTTTTTTACACTGAATTCCATCTTCTCAGCAAAATGAATTGTATGGTCTTATTCAATTATTTGCCTACATCCTTATCCCATTAATATAGTCTCTGATTCCTTGTGCTCAGTTTTCATCTTAAAAAATATAGAAACCTCCACCATAAACGCCAATCAACCTATATTATTCAACAACTCTTTTTTGAACTACAATCTGTTATTAGAAACCACAATTCTCCCATTTATATTACACATATTTGAGCACATTCCTGCCTTCCCAGCTCCATGACTCATGGTGATGAGCTGGCTGATAAACTGGTTTCCTTTGTTACTCTGGAGGAACAACATGCTCTGTTACACAATAATGCTGGCTCCCTATATCAGCTAAGGAAAATCCCATGCTGCTGCTGAGTCTCTTCAGTCATATCTGAACCTGTGTAACCCCATAGACGACAGCCCACCAGGCTCCCCCATCCCTGGGATTCTCCAGGCAAGAATACTGGAGTGGGTTGCCATTTCCTTCTCCAATGCATGAAAGTGAAAAGTGAAGGTGAAGTCACTCAGTCGTGTCCAAGTCTGCGACCACATAGATGGCAGCACACCAGGCTCCTCAGTCCTTGGGATTTTTCAGACAAGAGTACTGGAGTCGGGTGCCATTACCTTCTCCATAGCACCAGGCTAAAAAAAATTATTAATTGTTTTACTTGCAGACACTTACATCTTCAACCCATCGCGAAATGTATCAATCCCTAAGGATTAAAACCTAATGAACTATGGCACATGAATGTAACTGACTGCCCTTAACTTTCTCCTTCTTCTTTCCAACACTTCTGTATAGACACAAATTCTTTTATTTGGGCCACACCTCTTTGCAATGAAGCTACACAACGAGTTATATCTCACATATTACCTTGTTTTATGATAATGGGAACTCCTAGCTCTATTAACACAGATAATGATCCTGCCTATGTTTCTAAACACTTTAAGAAATTTTTACAATAATTTTCTATTAAATATATCACAGGTATTCTTTAAAATCCACAGGAACAGGTATAGTCAAGGGATCACATCACACATTATGATTGCAAATAAAGAAACTTAAAAAAGGGGAATACACTTGAACATTGCTATCTTCTCTTTCTAAAGCAGACTACTAGATTCCAACAAAAGATATTCACTAAACGTATAACTATTGCTCAGTTCAGTTCAGTTCATTTCAGTCACTCAGTCGTGTCTGACTCTTTGTGACCCCATGAATCACAGCACACTAGGCCTCCCTGTCCATCACCAACTCCCAGAGTTCACTCAGACCCACGCCTTTTGAGTCAGTGATGGCATGCAGCCATCTCATCCTCCCTCATCCTGTTTCCAGCCTGACCCCAATCGCTCCCAGCATCAGAGTCTTTTCAAATCAGTCAACTCTTCACATAAGGTGGCCAAAACACTGGAGCTTCAGCTTCTGCATCACTCCTTCCAAAGAAATCCCAGTGCCAGTCTCCTTCAGGATGGACTGGTTGGATCTCCTTGAAGTCCAAGGGACTCTCAAGAGTCTTCTCCAACACCACAGTTCAAAAGCATCAATTCTTCGGTGATCAGTCTTATTCACAGTCCAACTTTCCATCCATAGATGACTACTGGCAAAACCATAGCCTTGACTAGACAGACCTTAGTTGGCAAAGTAATATCTCTGCTTTTGAATATGCTTCCTAGGTTGGTAATAACTTTTCTTCCAAGGAGTAAGTATCTGTTAATTTCATGGCTGCAGTCACCATCTGCAGTGATTTTGGAGCCCAGAAAAACAAAGTTTGACACTGTTTCCACTCTTTCCCTGTCTATTCCCATTTAGTGATGAGACTGGATGCCATTATCTTCTTTTTCTGAATGTTGAGTTTTAATACAACTTTTTCACTCTCCTCTTTCATTTTCATCAAGAGGCTCTTTAGTTCCTCTTCATTTTCTATCATAAGGGTGATGTTATCTGCATATCTGAAGTTATTGATATTTCTCCCAGCAATCTTGATTCCATCTTGTGTTTCTTCCAGTCCAGCGTTTCTCATAATGCATTCTGCATTTAAGTTAAATAAGCAGGGTGATAATATACAACCTTGAAGTACCCCTTTTCCTATTTGGAATCAATCTGTTTTTCCATATCCATTCTAACTGTTGCTTCCTGATTTGCATACAGATTTCTCAAGAGGCAGGTCAGTTGGTCTGGTATTCCCATTTCTCTCAGAATTTTCCACAGTTTATTGTGATCCACACAGTCAAAGGCTTTGGCATAGTCAATAAAGCAGAAATAGATGTTTTTCTGGAAACTCTCTTGCTTTATTCATGATCCAGCAGATGTTGGCAATTTGATCCCTGGTTCCTCTGCCTTTTCTAAAATCAGCTTGAACATCTGGAAGTTCCTGGTTCACGTATTGCTGAAGACAGGCTTGGAGAATTTTGAGCATTACTTTACTAAAGTATGAGTTAAGTGAAATTGTGTGGTAGTTTGAGCATTTTTGGCATTGCCTTTCTTTGGGATTGGAATGAAAACTGACCTTTTCTAGTCCTGTGGCCACTGCTGAGTTTTCTAAATTTGCTGGCATATTGAGCGCAGCACTTTCACAGTGTCATCTTTCAGGATTTGGAATAGCTCAACTGGAACTCCATTACCTCCACTAGTTTTGTTTGTAGTGATGGTTTCTAAGGCCCACTTGACTTCACATTCCAGGATGTCTGGCTCTAGGTGAGTGATCACNGGCCACTGCTGAGTTTTCTAAATTTGCTGGCATATTGAGCTAAGCACTTTTACAGCATCATCTTTCAGGATTTGGAATAGCTCGACTGGAATTCTATTACCTCCACGAACTTTGTTCATAGTGATGCTTTCTAAGGCCCACTTGACTTCACATTCCAGGATGTCTGGCTCTAGATGAGTGATCATTCCATCGTGATTATCCAAGTCATGAAAATCTTCTTTGTACAGTTCCTCTGTGTATTATTGCCACCTCTTATTAATATCTTCTGCTTCAGTTAGATCCATACCATTTTTGTGTTTTATTGAGCCCATCTTTGCTTGAAATGTTCCCTTGGTATCTCTAATTTCTGGAAGAGATCTCTAGTATTTCCCGTTCCGTTTTTTTCCTCTATATCTTTGCACTGATCACTGAAAAAGGCTTTCTTATGTCTTCTTGCTATTCTTTGGAACTCTGCATTCAGATGCTTATATCTTTCCTTTTCTCCTTTGCTTTTTGCTTCTCTTCTTTTCACAGCTATTTGTAAGCCTCCTCAGAAAGCCATTTTACCTTTTTGCATTTCTTTTCCATGGGGATAATTATTTTTAATACAGCTTCATTTGTTTTAAATTTTTTAAACTTACCACAAGGAGATGGCTTGACAAGAGCAGAAAAATATTTTGAGGAATTGAAAAACACTTATCTTCCTCTGCCCATTTGGTATCAAGACGGGTTCAATAAACAATGGAAACCTGGGAAATTAATCTTACAGTGAAATGAGTATGCTTCTATTTCCCTAGATGAATCCAACGAACCCACGTGATTTCCTGTTTGGAATATTTGACAAAGTTGCCCACAGCATTCAAAATAGAGACAAAACAACAGAAACCTCAGGAAGAAAAAATTCCAATATGGGCCATATCAGCTGTAGAGATCTCCAGGAAGCAAACTCTCAGCAGCATTTTGAGGAGAAATAAAAACCCTTACTAGTAAAGATGAAAATCTGGTTTCTCAACAAGGAATTCTTCAGAGTCCTGAAAGTATTCTTATCGCTATGCTTACTCTGCTGGCTTTCACTTCCCTAACTTGAGCTGAACTAACTAATGATACTTACTGGGCTTATTTACCCAACTGTCCTTTAGAATGGACAGAGAAAGGACCTATCGTATCAACCATTAACTTCATACTTATACCCCCTCTTGGGGGTGTGCAGGGGCCCTCACATCCTGCAGATGAAGGAAAGCTAATTAACATTTCTTTAGGCTATGAAGTACTTCCTTTGTGTCTGTGTCCTGCGGAACTATGCATAAATTCGAGCCTACAAATTGCGTTTTCATCCTGCTTCCACAAGAAGACTTTTGGACATTGATTGGATTATTTACTGCCTGGGTCCAGGCCCGGTGGATCCAGGGTATTCAAAGCCAGGATGGAGTCAGTGAGGAAAAACTCATTTATTCAGAAATATAAGATTAGATTAGGAAATAATAGTACAGTAGGAAAGTTAAGTGGAGAAAAGAGGCTGAATAACTTGGTTTACATGGAAAGCCAATAAAACCTCGAGACAAGAGGTTTGCACCATCTACATTGGGCCACCGGTGTCCACTTGAACATCTAAGGGTGTCCCACCTTGGATTCCCTTTCATGTGGATCTTAGAAGCCAGGACAAGTAAGTAGACTTGGAGCCTCCATGCCCCAGATGGGAATTCAGCCAGAAATTAGAGTAAAGGAAGACAGAGAAAGAGACACAGGGGAAACCAGTCCTCCCAATGACTGGCTCCGGCCCCTATTGTCCTTCAAGGCCTTTTACACTTGTTTTGATTGTACATAGAGATCAAGGGGTAATACAAATTTATGCAGTGTTAGCAGCCTAGACTCATCAAAACTGGGCTTTTCTCTCTGCATACCTAGTTGTATACACAAGCCTTAGGTGATTTACATCATCTTCAGGCCAAAAGGGCCAATTAATATTTTATGGCTCTTTTCTCATAAGGGTTTGTTAACCAGAAGACTTATTTGTGTTGTTAACATCAAAACTACTACATATCTTTTTCCATATCCCGTTTACATTGATTAAGATCCTCCCAGGTGCCCAAAAGAAGAAGAATAAGGAGGTCTGGCAGCAACCACCAAATCAACAGTGAAATCCTGTCACCAATATTATTTTTTGCTCTTAAAAAGGGCTCTTGTATCCTTAAGATACTTAAGCTTCATGTCCCTCACAGTTGGGAGCTATAAGCAATTCACAAGCTGCAAAAGGTCCAGGGAACTTTTTAGGCAAATGAGAGCATTTAAGTTAGAGCGTTATCAGAGTGGGTTGAGCTGAAACACTTCTTTCAAATGCAGAAGACTAAAGCCCTGAATTAACTTTTTCCAGAGAATGTCAGAAGAATTAGAAAAAGTACAATGTCAGACAGATTCTTATTTTCTAGGTACATGCTCAGGAAATGCCAGGGAGAAATTCTGAGACTTGAATCATCCTTGCCCATCGAGTCTACCACATGACTACGTCAAGAGTGGGAATCCTCACGCTCGCTCCTGGCAGCAGGCATATTCGGGTTTCCTTATTTTTTGGGGTGTAGATGCTCAGGGAAACTCAGGGGGAATCTCTGAAATCCAAATCGCCTTGCCAATCGGATTTCTGCCACATTACCGTTTCACAGGTGGGTTTCCCACACTGGCCCCCCGGAGATTTACCTCTGTTTCTTTTTCTGAAAACAATGTCTACACTACAGAGACCCTAGGAAAAGAACAAAGAATGTTATGTGAAGGGTTTCCTTATAAGAATTTTAAATATACTCCCGTTCATTGGGACAAATATCNAATCGGATTTCTGCCACATTACCGTTTCACAGGTGGGTTTCCCACACTGGCCCCCCGGAGATTTACCTCTGTTTCTTTTTCTGAAAACAATGTCTACACTACAGAGACCCTAGGAAAAGAACAAAGAATGTTATGTGAAGGGTTTCCTTATAAGAATTTTAAATATACTCCCGTTCATTGGGACAAATATCAAGCCAAACCAGGAAAACTAATATTTGGGACTAGTCACACCATTGTCCATTGGGGAGCCCATGGTATGTGGTTGTCTAACTGCTCAGATAATATTAACAGCACTGTGTGTGATTATGCTCTCCAAGTAGCATGGAAAGTTACTAACACGATGATGGAACATTACCATGACAAATGACTTATTGGCTGGCTTGATGGTGGAATGGAATCCCCTTTTCATTGAATCATCCTAGATAAACAAACTGGGCCTGAAGAATGGTACAAGTGGAAACTTGCCGCAAACACCAAAGAACTTGGAACTTGGACTGGACATTTCACAAGAACAAATTGTAGCAATATTAATTAATTCTTTTACTGTAATCAATCATATTTCATACAACCTTATAGTCCCCTTCCTTTTGTCTTAGCTGTAGAAAACTTACAATTCAATAAGACTTTACATTGATTAACTTGTATAAATTGCAAACTATATACCTGTCTTAACTCTTCTTGTTCTTTAAGAAATGAATCCTTTTGATTCTTCTGTCTCAATGTAATTTGTGATTACTAATAACTCTCCAATGGCTCTGGGAAGAAAGCACCATGGCCAGGCTTGCTTCCCAGTTACTTACTAAATTATCCCAATGATCTAAATGATTCACTGAATGGCTGATTCTTGGCATTTGGGGATTAATAGCTGTTTGGACCACCGCTGATATCGCTGACATTGCTTTACAAACCTCAATTCAAACACATAATTTAATCCAAAATTGGACTAAAGATGCTCACAATATGTGGGCCACTAAACCTCAGGTAGGTGAGTATATTCAAAATGAAATACAGGAACTAAAAATAGCCATCAAATGGGTTAGAGATCAATTAATATATGCCTAAAAACAAATGATACTAAAATGTGAGTTGGATTCTACTCAGTTTTGTGTTACTCCTGTTCAATTCAATCATAGTGCCTATAACTTGGAGCAGATAAAATTTTACTTACAAAATATACATGATAATGCCTCTCTGAATGTACAGTTATTGAAACAGAAATCTTTGAAACCTTCTCTAAAAGTCTGCCTTCATCTACCATTCTTGAAACTTTAGCTGGACAACTAGCTGATCAATTATCTGGGCTAGACCCAAAAGGATGGTTTCAAAGCATCACTCATAGCATCAGATCTGTAACTGTAAGTTTGGTGATTTTCTTGACAATTATATTTATTGTTTAACATTGTCTTTCTGCAAAAAATATTGTTAAAACTAAACAAACTCAAATTGTTAGGATCTGTTTTACAAATATAATAAAATAGGGAAAATTGTCAGGGAATCTTTAACAGTAGCATTCTTGTGTGCTGTTTCTTGTCTCTCAAGAGCCCTCTGTTCCTTCTCAGTTCCTGACAGGAATGAGCTGGTGCAGTATACTGCTTTCAGGACTGACGTCATGAGGTGGAATTCACGCATAGAATTTTCTTCATTAACTTTTCCATATAGTGAAAATGGTTATTTACGACACTCTTTTGATATGGATTGTCTTTTGGCTTTATGGCCTCTATCACCCCTTGTTTCCTTGGTAACTTGTAAAGTCTGATCTTTCGATATTTATCTGAAGAAGCTACCTTCTGAAACGGTATATATACTTACACAGACTTCAATAAAGCACCCTTGTTCTATCAATACCTGTGTTTCTGTGTCCTTCTCTCTCTCTCTCTCTCTCTCTCTCTCTCTCTCTCTCTCTCTCTCTCTCTTTCTGGCTGATTCTCTGGAGTATGGAAGGCTGCCAAGCTCATTTTCCTGCCCGGGCTTTCAAAACCTTTTTGAGAGGATCCCCTTTGCCTATGGGAGTGGTAGAAGCCCTGTCCTATGGCTGTATTGCTTTTCTGGGTAACTCAGAGAGTATTAACCTCTTTCCTTCTTTCAATTTCTTATCACTGATTCCAGACCACCAGATTCTGGTCCATTAAAGGACTGCAACAGGCATAGACTTGGATTACCATGATATCGAATGGTTTGCCTTGGAAGCAAACAAATATCATTCTGTGTTTTTTGGGTTGCCTCTAAGTACTGCACTCAGACTCTTTTGTTGATTATGATGGCTATTCCATTTCTTCTAAGAAATTCTTGCTCACAGTAGTATATATAATAGTCATCTGCATTAAATTCACCCATTTCAACCCATTTAATTCACCAATTTCTAAAATGTCAAAGGTCACTCTTGCCATCTCCTATTTGACAACTTCCAATTTGCCTTGATATATGACCCTAACGGTCCATGTTCCTAGGCAATATTGCTCTTTACAGCATCAGACTGTGCTTCTATCATGGGTAACATCCACAACTGGATGCTGTTTGTTTTTGATTTGGCTACATCTCTTCATTCTTTCTAGAGTTATTTCCCCACTGAACTCCAGTAGCATATTGTGCACCTACCAACCTGGGGAGTTCATCTTTCTGTGTTATATCTTTTTGCCTTTTTATACTTTTCATGGGGTTCTCAAGGTAAGAATACTGATGTGGTTTGCCATTCCCTTTTACTTCAGACCACATTTTGTCATAATTCTCCACCATGACCCATTCATCCTGGGTGGCCCTACACAGCATGGATAATAATTTCATTGAGTTACACAAGGTTGTGGTTCATGTGATCAGGTTTGTTAGTTTTCTATGATTTTGATTTTCAGTCTGCTGTCCTCTAATGGACAAGTGTAAGAGAGTATGTCATAGGGTAGAACTAGAATCAAGTTAGACTTTAAGCTCTTCAAAGGATGTTTTTAATTAGAAGCTGTCAAAGAAGTCATTCAAGAGATAAATGCACTAGGAACAGTGATAATGGTAAAGAATTTGATGCCTTGATTCAATTTAAATTAAGGAACACTTTAGGGTGTACCTGACTGGAACTCAAGTTGTTTCAGTAACACGGAATCTTGACTAGACCTGGCAATGAACTTTTCCAGCACCATGGAACACAATGGGCATGACAGGCCCCAAACATGGTCATATCTGTGCCTATGAAGAGGCCCTAAGAATTGGAAACTGGCACTTGCAGACTGCCCCTGTAGAGATTAAATCATTAAAGCATATAGCTGCTGAAATTCAATACCATCCTAAAGCAAATTCGGTGTGAATATTAGAAATTAGGCACTCATTCTGGAGGTGGAAAATGGACAGAACAGTCCTGCAGATAGCTTATTTCAGGTAATTTTTTTTTCATAAGCCCAAATTTTTGCATCTTCTCATACCTAGAGAAACACTAACATCATGGGCCAATGTCTAGTCCTACTTCTCCTGGCTATCCTTTCTTCTAGTGACCTCAAAAAGTCATCTACTTTTATGTATCTTTAATCCTCTTGTTGGAGAAGGCAATGGCAATTGACTCTAGTACTCTTGCCGGGAAAGTCCCATGGATGGAGCAGCCTGATAAGCTGCAGTTCACGGGATCGCTAGGAGTTGCACACGAATTGACTTTCACTTTTCGCTTTCAAGCATAGTAGAAGGAAATGGCAACCCACTCCAGTAATCTTGCCTGGAAAATCCCAGGATAGGAGAGTTGGGAGGGCTGCCGTCTATGGAGTCACACAGTTGGACACAACTGAAGCGAATTAGCAGCAGCAGCAGAAGCAACCCTCTTGTTAAGTTTGTTTCTTTGATAATGCAGCAAGTGGATTTCCATATGGTTATGGTAATAGGGGAAAATCACCTGCCCAAAACACAAAACTACTTTACCTTCCCTACCTTTGGCACCAGAAGTATACAGTCATAGACTATTAAATGTTACTATCCCTGTCAGCCACAGATGTAGAACTGAATGGACATTATATTCCAATCTCATGGGTTACCTATTGCTTTCAGAGAGAAATATCAGCTGCCTCATTTTAACCAGAAATTATCTATATTTTTGAAATAACTGAATCCATTTATATACAGTTTGTGACAAGGCTACAAAGGACTGCTGTATGAACCAATTTTTTTTTAGTGTGAGAACCCTGCTTATTGGAACACCCCATTGATTAGTGTGAGTGGACTGTTTTCCCTGAAATGTACAATATGTTTTACATTGTTATTTACAGAATTAATAAGACTGTCCAAGTTATTTGGCCTTATGTCTATGCTATTAAGCCTAAACAATTCTGAGGCTGATGGTAAAGGAAGTTAAATAGTCTTGTTTAGGTGTCAGACACAAAGGAGAGCAGGCCTCCGACATTACTTCTAGCCTACCTGGACTCTGTCATGACTGTGAATGTCCTTAAAGCTTGCTGTGAGTACAAGTCTTGGGGGAACCATAAATAAAATAAGAGAGGTATCTTAAAGTTTCTGAGCCCTTGGAGAGGCCCTGGCCAGTCAAGTCCCATTAATAACAACTTTTCAAGTTTTAATGACAAAACAAACATTAACATGGAGCTAGATTTGGAATATGCTCACAAATTGATGATGTTATCAATTTGTAACCTGAGATTATAAACTGGGACCCCAAACGACAAACTCTGAAGTCTCATCCACAGAATGGAAGCACCGCATGTGACTTTTTCCCAGTTGGGATACAAGTTGTGTCACATGGGACTTCTTAGCACTGAGTAGGAATTTTGATCAAAACTGACATTGGTGCTGCATTCTCTGCTGTTTTTGATTTTCTCTTCTTTTAGTGTTAGTATATTGAAAGTAACTAGGTAATTCTCCAAAAACTATTGGTATTATTTATTTATAAAGAAAGTTTTTATTTATTTTTTAATTTTATTTATTTATTTTTTTTGCTAACAAATCCTCTGAACCTGACAATAAAATGAAAACTTTTGGCAAGGTAAACACCAATTAATTAAACTTTTGAGATGAAAAACACTAGTATTGTTATATAATCCTGCATACACTGTGACTCACTTCAGAAGTGTAAGAGGGTCCCGTTTTCTCCACACCTTCTTTACCATTTTTTTGTAGACTTTTTCATGATGACTAATGTGACCAGCATAAGATATCTCATTCTGGCTTTGATTTGCATTTCTCTAATAATGAGTGATATTGAGCATCTTTGCATATGTTTTATTAGTCATCTGTATTCTTTTGTGGAGAAATGTGTGCTTAGTTCCTTGGCACTTTTTGATACAATTAGTTGTTTTTTGGTTTTTTGTATTGAGCTGCTTATATGTTTTGAAGATTTATTATTTCTCAGTTTTTCTGTTTGCTATTGTTTACTGCCATGCTGAAGTCTGTCTTTTCACCTTGTTTATAGCTTCCTTCAGTGTGTAAAATATTTTAAGTTTCATTAGGCCAATTTGCGTGTTATTGATTTTATTTTTCTTACTCTGTGAAGTGAGTAATAGAGGATTTTGTGATTTATGTCAGAGATTGTTTTGCCTATATATTCCTCTAAGAGTTTTGTAGTACAGCTTCTGGTCTTACACTAAAGTCTTTAATCCATTTTGAGTTTACTTTTGTGTATGATGTTAGATAGTGTTATAGTGTCATTCTTTTATATGTGATTGACCAGTTTTCCCAGCAGTACATGTTGAAGAGATGTCTTTTCTCCAATGCACATTTTTACCTCCTTTGTGGAAGATAAGGTTTTATCTTGTCTTTTTTTAATCTTATCTATACTGTAAGATTTGTCTTATCTTCTTTTACTTTATAAATCTAATGGATTTATGGATTTATCTCTGTACTTTCTTGTTTATTTTTTTTTAATTGAAGGATAATTGCTTTACAGAGTTTTGCTGTTTTCTGTCAAAGCTCAACATG
>SJYA01006389.1:0-22301 GCA_006410615.1 Neotragus moschatus
AGTGGATTCTCAATAAATGCTTATGAACTAAAATAAATGAATAACAATTTAAGGAAATGAAAGAATTAAAAGTAAAATCCCAAATGATGTCACTATTAAAAGATTCTGTTTTCTCTTTGATCTTAGTCACCAAAAATATTCATTTATCTTGCAGAGAAGAGGAAGATCTCATTTTCTCAGGGGAAAATAGACCCTTAAAACTATTTGTCTAGATATTTTTGTCAATAATAGAAGGCACATTACAAATTTGTTGCGCTGTTTCATCAATTTATGTGTCTTTCTTTAACTTTTTATTTTGTAATGATGTATAGCCAACTAACAATGCTGTGATAGTTTCAAGTGGACAGCAAAAGGACTTAGTCATACACATACATAGATCCTTTCTCCCCCAAACTCTCCTTCTATTCAAGGTGCCACAGAACATTGACAGTGGAATCTTATTGATTATCCATTTTAAATACAGTACTGTGTACATGTCAATATCAAGATTTCTATCTCATTCCCCCAATCTTAANTATGTGTCTTTCTTTAACTTTTTATTTTGTAATGATGTATAGCCAACTAACAATGCTGTGATAGTTTCAAGTGGACAGCAAAAGGACTTAGTCATACACATACATAGATCCTTTCTCCCCCAAACTCTCCTTCTATTCAAGGTGCCACAGAACATTGACAGAACATTGACAGTGGAATCTTATTGATTATCCATTTTAAATACAGTACTGTGTACATGTCAATATCAAGATTTCTATCTCATTCCCCCAATCTTAACCCTAGCACTCATATTATGTTTGTTCCCTAAGTTTGTTTTGCAATTAAGTTCATTTATATAATTTCTTTTTCAATTGCACATGTAAAGAATGTCATATGATATTTTTCCTTCTCTGCCTCATTTACTTCACTCAACAAGACAATTTCTAGGTACATCCATGTTGTTGCAAATGACATTTCATTCTTTTTAATGGCTAAGTAATGTTCTATTGTATGTATGTATCAGATCTTCCTTATTCATTTCAGTGTCAATGAGCCATTTGGGTTATTTCTATGTCTTGGCTATTGTAAATAGTGCTGCAATGAAAATTGGGGTATATGCATCCTTTCAGACCATAATTTCTCTGGGTATGTATCCAAGAGTTGGATTTCAGGGTCATAGATAGCCCTATTTTAGGTTTTTAAGAAACCTCCATACTGTTCTCCATAGTAGTACTACAAACTCATATTCCCATCCACAGTGTAGGAGCGGGTCCCTTATCTCCACACCCTTTCAAGCATTTTTTGTGGAATTTTGATGATAGCCATTTTGACTGGTGTGGCATGATGTTTCATTGTAGTTTTGGTTTGCATTTCTCTAATGAATAACAATGTTGAGCATCATTTCATGTACCTCTTATCCATCTGTATCTATTCTTTGGAGAAATGTCTATCTAGGTCTTCTGCCCATTTAGATTATTTGTTTTGATGATGTTAAGCCTTATGAGTTGTTTGCAAATTTTGCAGACCAATCCCTTGCCAATCACATCATTTGCAAATATTTTCTCCAAATACATGGGTTGGCTTTTAATTCTATTTGTTGTTCCCTTCACTTTACAGAAGCTTTTAAGTAAGTGCCATTTGTTTGGTTGGATCAAAAATATATTGCTGTGATTCACATCAGAGAGCATTCATCCTATGTTTCCATTAAGTGTTTTATAGTTTCTGGTCTCACATTTGTGTCTTTGATTTTGAGCTTATTTTTGTGCAGGATATTAAAAATGACTGATATCCTTTTTTCTTTAAGTAGTTGTTCAGTTTTTCCAGCACCATTTGTTGAAGAGACTATCTTTCCAACATTGTGTGGTCTTGCTTTCTTTGTCATAGGTTAATTGACTATAGGTGCATGGGTTTATTTCTAAATGTTCCATCTCATTCCATTGATCTAAGTTTCTATTTTTGTGCATTTAAGATTTTTTTGTTCTAGTTCTGTGAAAAATATCATTGTGAAATTTGATAGGGACTTCATTGAATCTCTAGGTAAGCTTGAGTAGTATGGTAATTTTAACAATATTAATTCTTCCAATCCATAAACATGTTATATATTTCCAACTGTTTTTGTCTTATTTAGTTTCTTTCATCACAGCCTTATAGTTTTTGGAGTACAGGTCTTTTGTCTCCTTAGTTAGGTTTATTACTAAATGCTTTATTCTTTTTGATGTGATTGTAAATAGAATCATTGCTTGAATTTCTCTTTCTGATCTTTTGTTGTTAGTGTGTAGAAACGCAACAGATACCTCTGAATTAATTTGGTAACCTGTAAATTTACCAAATTCATTAGTTAACTCTGTTGATGTGACTGGATACTATGATATTAGTTTTTTGAGTGTTGAGTTTTGAGCCACCTTTTTTCACTCTCCTCTTTCACTTTCATTAAAAAGCCTCTTTAGTTCCTTTTCATTTTCTGCCATAAGGTTGGTGCCATCTGCATATCTGTAGTTACTGAAATTTCTTCTGGCAATCTTGATTAAAGCTTGTGCTTCATCCAGCCCAGCATTTCACTTGATGTACACTGCATATAAGGTAAATAAGCAAAGTGACAATATACAGCCTTTATACTCCTTTACCAATTTGAAACCAGCCCATTATTACATGTCTGATTCTAACTGTTGCTTCCTGACCTGCATACAGATTACTCAGGTGGCAGGTAAGGTGGTCTGCTATTCCCATCTCTTGAAGAAGTATGATTCTTTCAATGTGTTGTTGGATTCTGTTTGCCAGTATTTTGTTGAGGATCTTTGCATCTATATCAGTAACATTGGCCTGTAATTTTTTTTTTTGTGATATAATTATCTCCTTTTGATATCAGAGCATTAGTGGTCTCATAAAATGCATTTTGGAGTTTTTCTCTTTCTGAAAATTTTTGGAAGAGTTTCTTAATGATGGATGTTAATGCTTCTCTAAATAGTTAACAGAACTCGCCTATGAAGCCATGAGGTTCTGGACTTCTATTTGTTGAGAGTTTTTTANTCTCCTTTTGGTATCAGAGCATTAGTGGTCTCATAAAATGCATTTTGGAGTTTTTCTCTTTCTGAAAATTTTTGGAAGAGTTTCTTAATGATGAATGTTAATGCTTCTCTAAATAGTTAACAGAACTCGCCTATGAAGCCATGAGGTTCTGGACTTCTATTTGTTGAGAGTTTTTTAATCACAGTTTTAATTTCAGTGATTGTGATTTGTTTGTTAATATTTTCTATTTATTTTTGGTTCAGTTTTGTGAGACTGTACATTTCTAAGGATTTGTCCATTTCTTCCAGGTTGCTGATTTTATTGGTATGCAGTTGCTCATAGTAGTCTCCTATGATTCTATCTCTGGATAACTTCTTATTTCGTTTTTATTGATATCAATTTGAGTCCTCTCTCTTTCTCTTGGTGAGTCTGGCTAAATGTTTACCAACTTTGTATATTTTATCAAAGAACCAGCTTTTTGTTTCATTGATCTTTGCACTTGTTTTCTTTGTCTCTATTTCATTAATTTCTACTCTGATTTTTATGATTTTTTTTCATTCTACTAACTTTTGGTTCTTTTGTTCTTCTTTCTCTAGTTTTTTGAAGGGTAAGGTTAAGTTGTTTATTTGAGACTTTTCTTCTTTCTCCAGTTACAATTGTATTGTTATTAATTTCCCTCTTAGAACCGTTTTTGATACATCCTATAGATTTTGGGCCATTGTGCTTTCATTTTCATCTGTCTCTAGGTATTTTTTGGTTTCCTCATTGAATTCTTTGTGAGCCATTTGTTTGTTTGTTTTTGTAAATTTAAATTTGTTTATTTTAATTGGAAGCTAATTACAATGTTGTATTGGTGTTTAGCTGTCATGTGTTTGTACTTTTTAATATAGTTTTTTCTTATAGTTTATTTCTAATATCATATTGCTGTGACTGAAAAAGAGGCTTGATATGATTTCAACTTCCTTAAATTTATCAGGTTAGCCTCATCACTCAGCATGTGGTCAATCCTGGATAATGTTTCATGTGTGCTAGAGAAGAATATATTTTGCTGCTTTGGGATGAAATGCTCTATAAATATCAATTACGTCCATCTGGCTCTCTTGTATACAGCATAAATATGTGGCTAGTCTATGTCTTTTGGTTGGAGCATTTACATTTAAGGTAAATTATATGTATGCTCCTATTGCCATTTTATGAATTTTTTTCAATTTATTTTGTGTAGTAGGTCTTTTTTGTTGTTGTTGTTTTTCCTTCCTGTTTTGTTCTCTGCTCTTGTGTTTCTTTCTTAGAGTAGTTCCTTTGATGTTTGTTGTAAAGCTGGTCTCGTGCTACTGATTACTCAATTCAATGGAGATTTCTTTAAAAACAAGTAATAAAACCACCATATGACACAGCAATTCCACTACTAAGCAAGCCAAAATTTGCCTGGGGAAAACAAAATTGAAAAAGACACATGTGCCTCAATACTTATTGCAGCACTATTTACAATAGATATAACATAGAAACAACCTAGACTTTCATCAACAGATGAATGGATAAAGCAATTGTGGTACATATATACAGTGAAATACTGCTTGGTCATAAAAAGGAACACATCTGAGTTATTTCCAATGAGGTGGATGAACCTAGTGAAGTGAAATAAGTATAAAAGAGAAATGTAAATGTTTTATACTAACTATTACATATAGAACCTAGAAAGATGGTATTGATGAATCTATTTGCAGGGCAACAATGGAGAAACAGAAATAGAGAATAGACTTGTGGACATGGTCAGGTGGGGAAGGACGGATACTCTGAGATGTATGGAAAGAGTAACACAGAAACTTACATTACCATATGCAAAATAGATAGACAATGGGAATATGTTGTATGACTCAGGAAACTCAAACAGGGGCTCTGTAACAACCTAGAGGTGTGTATTGTGGAGGGCGACGGGAGAGAGGTTCAAGAAAGAGGGGCCATATGTATACCTATGGCTGATTCGTATTGATATTTGGCAGAAAACAGCAAAATTCTGTAAAGCAATTATCCTTAGATTTAAAAATGTTAGTTAAAAACAGAAATTTAAAACAGATATAAAGCTTATTTTATTTTCTAGGGTAATAAAAAAGAAAAGATAGTTTGTCTTTGAGAAAAATCAATGAAAACCACTTAAATATGACTTTTTGTCTTAGTGACTAGCCCTTTCATTTCTGCCTATTTATGTACTGTATTTGCCATCTGTTAGTAAGCAGTCCAGGTTTCCCTGGTGACTCAGTGGTAAAGAATCTGCCTGCCAATACAGGAGAACCTGGTTTGATCCTTGGGTCAGGAAGATCCCCTNATGAAAACCACTTAAATATGACTTTTTGTCTTAGTGACTAGCCCTTTCATTTCTGCCTATTTATGTACTGTATTTGCCATCTGTTAGTAAGCAGTCCAGGTTTCCCTGGTGACTCAGTGGTAAAGAATCTGCCTGCCAATACAGGAGAACCTGGTTTGATCCTTGGGTCAGGAAGATCCCCTACAGAAGGAAATGGCAACACAGCATTCTTTCCTGGGAAATCCCATGGTCAGGAGAGCCTGGAAGGCTACAGTCCAAGGGGTCACAAAAGAATCAGATACAACATAGTGACTAAACAATAACAAAAAGAGCAAATAAGCAGTCCATTGTTTTTTGACATGCACTTGGCACTCTATTCCTTTAAAATAGTTAAGGAGATTTTCCATATTTTCTGCAAAAGGGTAAATTTGGGGTATCTTATTCTTTCCACTGGAGAAGNTGGTCAGGAGAGCCTGGAAGGCTACAGTCCAAGGGGTCACAAAAGAATCAGATACAACATAGTGACTAAACAATAACAAAAAGAGCAAATAAGCAGTCCATTGTTTTTTGACATGCACTTGGCACTCTATTCCTTTAAAATAGTTAAGGAGATTTTCCATATTTTCTGCAAAAGGGTAAATTTGGGGTATCTTATTCTTTCCACTGGAGAAGGAAATGGCAACCCACTCCAGTATTCTTGCCTGGAGAATCCCAGGGATGGAGGAGCCTGGTAGGCTGCTGTCTATGGGGTCACACAGAGTCGGACACAACTGAAGTGACTTAGCAGCAGCAGCAGCAGCAGCAGCAGCAGTATTCTTTCCACAATGAAGTATTCAACTCCAAATAAAATTGCTGGCCTACATTATGCAAAAACACAGTCACTTGTAAGAATTCTGCAGGGACAAAAAGGAGATTGAAGAAGTCTTCTGTGTTTCCACAGCATTTTTGAAATTAATAGCTGGTACATTTTGAATCACAGCACAAAAGTGATAAAACAGATCCTTTATAATAGCCTTGAAATGATATTAAGGAGGATATAGTGAGAATAGGGTGCAGGAGATTAATTTGACCATTGATTTTTCCTAAAGGATCTTGATATAAGTGAAAGCAACTGTGTAAGATAATAACAAAGTTGCTACACAGGATACCACAGGTATAATTCCCTTCCTTCTCAGAGTGGAGATAAATAATTTATTAGCTTTGGAAAATGAAACATTATTTTATGCTTCTGTTCTTTTGTTTTAGTTTTTCATGAACCTATTGTATGTTTTTGATTTGTGGTTGCTGTGTTTTTCAGGTATGTTAACCCCTTCCTATATCTGCTTGCTTTAGACTGATGGTCATACATGCTCAAACACACTCTTAAAAAAATAGAAAACAAGAAGAAGAAGGAAGGAAAAGGGTCACCATTTTCTTACTCTCCTTCTTCATATTTTATGATTTCAATGTTACTTTTCCCATCTTGATGGTTATCCTTTTGGTATTCTCTGTGTTTATCATTGTTTTCATAAATGTGTGTTGTTGTTGTTGTACACTGGCTAATTTAAGAAATCTAATTTCCAATTTTTATTTCCTCCTTCCATTTCTTGCTTCTTTTCTTTTCTTTTTTTCTTTAATAAATTTATTTCAATTTTAGGATAATTACTTTTAAATATTGTGACGGTTTTCATCATACATCAGTATGAATCAGCCCCAAAGTACACATATGTCCCCTCATCCTGAAAACCACTCCCAGCTCCCTCCCCACTGCATACCTATGGATTGTTCCAGAGCACTGGCTTTGGGTATTCTGCTTCATGCATGGAACTTGCCCTGGTCATTTATTTTACATATGATAATGGAATGTTTCAAATATGTTCTCTCAAAGCATGCTCCCCTTGCCTTCTCCCACTGAGTCCAAAAGTCTATTCTTTACATCTGTGTCTCCTTTGCTGCCCTGCATGTAGGATCATCAGTACCGTTTTTTTAAATTTCATATATATGCATTAATATATAATATTTGCCTTCTTTTTCTGATTTACTTCAATCTGTATAATAGATTCCGGATCCTTACACCTCATTAGAACTGACTCAAATGTGTTCCTTTTTACAGCTGAGTAATACTCCATTGTGTGTATTTAACACAACTTCCTTATCCATTCATCTGCCAATGGAAATTTAGGTTGCTTCCATGTCCTGGTTATTGTAAATAGTGCTGTAATAAATAGTTGGATATGTATCTTTCTCAATTATAGTTTCTGCAGAATGTGTGCCCAATAGTGTGGTTGTTAGGTCATATGCAGTTCTATTCTCAATTTTTTAAGAAATCTCCACACTGTTCACCATAGCAGCTGTTCCAGTTTGCATTCCCATCAAGAGTGTAAGAAGATTCTTTTTTCTGCATACCCTCTCTAACATTTATTGTTTGTGGACTTTTTGATGATGGCCATCCTGACTGGTGTGAGATGGTACCTCGATCATTTCTTCTAAAAGCAAGAACAAGACAAAGGTGTCCACTCTCACCACAACTATTCAACAAAGCTTTTGATGTTCCAGCCAATTAATCAGAGAATAAAAAGAAATTAAATAAATCCTAATTGGAAAATAAAAAGTGAAACTCTCACTGTTGGCAGATGGAATGATACTCCAGAAAGCCATAAAGATTCCATCAGAAAATTACTAAAGCTAATCAATGACTACAACAAATTTGCAGGAAATAAAATTGATACACAGAAATCTCATGCATTTCTATACAGTGATGATGAAATATCAGAAAGAGAAATTAAAGAGACAACCCCACTCACCACTGCAACAAAAAGAATAAAATACTTAGGAATAAATTGATTGAAAGAANTTACTAAAGCTAATCAATGACTACAACAAATTTTCAGGAAATAAAATTGATACACAGAAATCTCATGCATTTCTATACAGTGATGATGAAATATCAGAAAGAGAAATTAAAGAGACAACCCCACTCACCACTGCAACAAAAAGAATAAAATACTTAGGAATAAATTGATTGAAAGAAACAAGACATGTATACAGAAAACTATAAAATACTGGTGAAAGAAATCAAAGATGACACAAATAAATGGAGAAATATACCATGTTCATTGATTGGCAGAATCGATATAGTGAAAATGAGTATACTATCCAAAGCAATCAATAGATTCAATGCAATCCCTATCAAACTACAAATGGTATCTTCCACAGAACTAGAACAAATAATTTCACAATTTGTATGGAAACACAAAACACCCTGAATAATCAAAGAACCTTGAGAAAGAAGAATGGAACTGGAGGAATCAACCTGCTTGACTTCAGACTGTATTACAAAACTACAGTTATCAAGACAGTATGATACTTGCACAAAGACAGAAATACAGATCAATGGAATAAGATAGAAAGTCTTGCTTCTTTTCTATTTAGAAATTGACATTTTTGGAGGGATTGCTTTAGTATTTTTGCATTCTTTTAGTTTTTGCTTGTTTGAGAAATTCTTTATCTCTCCTTTTGTTCTAAATTATAATCTTGATGGGTAGAGTCTTCCAGATTGTAGAATTTTCCCCTCCAGGATTTTGCATGTATCTTTCCACTCATTTCTGGCCTGCAACATTTCTGTAGAAAGAGTAGCTGATGCCATTATAGAGGTTCCTTGTTAAAAAAAAAAAAAAAAGAAAGAAAGAAAAAGCTATTTATTCTCCTCTTCCTGCCTTTAGAATCTTCTCTTTAAATTTTACCACTTTTATTATAATATGTATTTTTATAGGTTTGGCTGGGTTCATCTTGTTTGGACCCTCTGAAGTATATCTAGATATCTGTTTTCTTCTTTAGCTTTGTTAGAATTTTCAGTCATAATAAATTCAAATGCATTTTCAGTCCTATTGTCACTTTCTTCTTCTTCTGAAATCCCTATAAATTTAGATTACATTATCCCATAGGTTTCTACTATTGTATACTTTCATTTGGCTTTCTGTCTGCTGTATTGAATGGGCAATTTACATTAGTCTGTCTTCCAGATGACTTATTCTTTCTCCTGCATTACTCATTCTGCTATTCACTCCCTTGAGTTTGGCATTTGCCTTGGCAAGTACGTTTTCTGTTTTTTTCTTGGCTCCTCCTTATAGTTTCTAGATCCTTTTTACATTAGCCTGTGTTTCTGTTGGTAGCTTTTTAAAATTCCTTCAGTATTTTTATTACCTCCTTTTGAACTTAGTGTCTATTAGACTGAAGTTGTATATTTCATTGATTGTTCCTTCAGGGAAAGTCTTCTAGTATTTCAACAGAGAGTGGTTTCTCTCCTTCATTTGGCTTATATTTTTCTTGGCCTGTGAATTTAGGAGAAATGGTTATCTACTGTACTCTTAGAGGGTTATTTATAAGTGTAAGTATCCCTGTGTAGCTTGTGTGGATTTAATATTTTTTGGTGTGACAGATGTTTTTGGTTTGGATGCTTGCCGTCAATTTCCTTAACATGTGCTGGATGTTATCTCTCTAGCTGAGAGTGTGCTGGTGTCAAGTGCATAGTTCACACAGGCTCCCAGTAATGCAGGGACAGTGGTTCACTCTTGGTCTCCAGTCCCTCCATGGAGCCTGGCTTCAGATCACATGCCCCTGGGGAAATGAGGACATAGGTTGTCATTGAGTCTTGGGTCCCTCAGCAAAAGTGGTGGATCACATGCACTCCTGGGGAAGTTGGTCCTGCATCTTGGGACTTTCAGCAGTGGGGGGTGGCACCTCCTCCCAGGAAGGTGGAGGCAGTGACTTGCACATGCTCACAAGATCTTCAGATGCAGCACAGCAGTTGGTGATCATTTCTGAAATCTGAGATGATAACCACACTTATGCTTGTTCCTGGAGCTCATGTAGGCAGTGACTTGACATATGAGAGTGAGGGGAGAAAGAAGCTTCTATGGAAAGCCCACACCTTCTCTCATGTGCCCACCAACAATGGTGCCTTCTCTCTCTGTCAGGACCAAGGTTTCTCCTGGACTCCTTCAGTTGTGACACATTACACGGTAGCCCCCTCAGACTATCTTCTCATGGACAAACCCAGTCCTCTCTACAGGGTCTGACCTCCAATGCCTAAACTTCAGTACCTGGCCCCCACCTGCCTCATCGGGTAAGTGGACAAGCATCTCAAGCTGAGGAGTGTCATTTGGCACTGAACTTGCGTGCAGGTCTCTCTCTGTTTTGCCTTCTGCAGGCTTGTTGCTGCCTTCTCCTTAGAGGCTCTAAAGACCCTCCTCTCTTTAGGCCCATCTCACCATCAGCAGGGGAATTTAGTGTGCAGAAACCTTTCCTCTTCCACAGCTCCATCTCAGAGGCACAGGTCCTGTCATGATTCCCTTCTCTCTTTTTTCTTTTGTTCTACTCAGTTTCACGAGGGTTTTCTGGCCCTCTTGGAAATGTAGGATTTTATGCCAGCCCTCAGTGGATGTTCAGTGATAGTTTTCCCATATGTAGATGTATTTTTGTTATATCTGTGAGAAAAAGGTGAACTCCACATCTTACTCTTCTGCCATCTTGATCGAACCCCTGCTCTACTGATTGTGATGTTATGAGCAGAAAGGGGCATGTGGTGGATAAATTGTTACCCTTCTGCTTTCCATTTTCTCAGTGTCTGTATTTCAGTATCTTCTAATTTTTTTTTGGACTATGTTTAGAATTTGAATATATTTGGCTTCATACTATTTATCCATCGTATGACTTTTATGAAACAATTTACCCAAAATAAAGAGCTGAGTCAGGAAAATACCTTGAGGGTAAGAAATGGCAACCCACTTCAGTATTATACCCTGGAAAATTCCATGGGCAGAGGATCCTTGTTGTCTACAGTCCCTGGGGTTACAGATAATTGGACATTACTGAATGTGCACATACATACATACATACACACAGAGACATATATACACAAAGAGCTGAATACAACTGGAAATAAAAAAAACTCTTAGAAAACTTAGATGTTAAAAGAATAAAAGGATATCAATAAAGTATCAGAAACTTGTCCTTTTTAAAAATGACTTTAAGTTCTGTACTCCTTAAAAATTGTAAAGCATTTCTATATCTTAGAGGTTTGGGTTGGTATGCTCTAGTCCCTTCTTTACAGTAGAAGTAACAAGCTTCTTTGCCTTCAAAGCATATGGCCAGATTTCATTTTTTGTTCTGGTTCCATAGGTTTAGGTCTCAGGAAGTATCAGAAGGAATAATATTTATAGCATCTGACACTCTAATTAATTAGAGANCACAGCAGGATCCTCTATGACCCACCTCCCAGAGTAATGGAAATAAAAGCAAAAAATAAACAAATGGGATCTAATTAAAATTAAAAGCTTCTACACAAAAAAGGAAATTATAAGCAAGGTGAAAAAACAGCCTTCGGAAAAGGAGAAAATAATAGCAAATGAAACAACTGGCAAACAACTAATCTCAAAAATATGCAAGCAACATCTGCAGCTCAATTCCAGAAAAATACACTACTCAATCAAAAAATGGGTCAAAGAACTAAACAGACATTTCTCCAAAGAAGACAAACACATGAAAAGATGATCAACATCACTCATTATCAAGACCACAATGAGGTACCATTTCACACCAGTCAGAATGGATGCTATCCTAAAGTCTGCAAGCAATAAATGCTGGAGAGGGTGTGGAGAAAAGGGAACCCTCTTACACTGTTGGTGGGAATGCAAACTAGTACAGCCACTATGGAAAACAGTGTGGAGATTCCTTAAAAAATTGCAAATAGAACTGCCTTATGACCCAGCAAGCCCACTGCTGGGCATACACACTGAGGAAACCAGAATTGAAAGAGACACGTGTGCCCCAATGTTCATGGCAGCACTGTTTATAATAGCCAGGACCTGGAAGCAATCTAGATGTCCCTCAGCAGATAAATGGATAAGAAAGCTTTGGTACATATACACAATGGAGTATTACACAGCCATTAAAAAGAATACATTTGAATCAGTTCTAATGAAGTGGATGAAACTGAAGCCTGTTATACAGAGTGAAGTAAGCCAGAAAGAAAAACACCAATACAGTATACTAACACACATATATGGAACTGAGAAAGATGGTGACGATAACCCTGTATACGAGACAGCAAAAGAGACAAAGATGTATAGATCAGTCTTTTGGACTCTGTGGGAGAGGGAGAGGGTGGGATGATTTGGGAAAATGGCGTTAAAATATGTATAATACCATATAAGAAATGACTCACCAGTCTAGGTTCGATGCAGGGTATAGGATGCTTGGGTCTGGTGCACTGGGATGACCCAGAGAGATGATAAGAGAAGGAAAGTGGGACGGGGGTTCAGGATTGGGAACATGTGTACACCCGTGGTGGATTCATGTTGATGTATGGCAAAACCAGTACAATATTGTAAAGTAAAATAAAGTAAAATTGAAAGTAGAAGAAGATGAAAAAGGGGGGAAAAATAAAAATAAAAAAAATAAAATAAAAGTTGCTTTACAATACTGTATTGATTTTGCCATGCATCATCATGAATCCGCCACAGGTATAGATGTGTTCCCCATCCTGAACTCCCCTCCCTCCTCCCTCTCCATACCATCCCTCTGAGTCGTCCCAGTTCACCAGCCCCAAGCATCCAGTATCATGTATAATATCCTATATGAAATGAATCACCATTTCAGGTTCGATGCATGATACTGGGTGCTTGGGGCTTTTCTTTAAGACTGATTCAAGCGTCTTTCTAGTCATTGGTCTGTTCAGATATTCTGTTTCTTCATGAATCAGTCTTGGTAACTTGAGTGTTTCTAGGTATTTATTCACTACTTCTCAGTTACTTAACTTGTCGATATGTAATTGTTTATGATGGTCTCATGATTCTTTATCTTTGTATACGTCAGCTGTTATGTCTCCTCTTTCATGTAAATTCTTCTTAGTCATTCCTCTTTTTTCTTAGTCTAACCAAAAGATCACCAACATTGTTTGTCTTCTCAAAAACCACCTCTTAGTTTCATTAATTTTTAAATTGTCTTCCCAGCCTGTGTCTTATTTCTCTCTACTCCAATACTTATTTCCTTCCTTCTGTTGACTTTGGGCTTAGTTTGCTGTTCTTGTTGTAGTTCCTTGATGTAGAAATTTAGGTTGTCTATATGGTATTTTTCTTTTATCTTAATTTGGCATTTAGTGTGCATGCTAAGACACTTCAGTTGTATCCGACTCTTTGTGACCCTACAGACCATGTAGCCTGCCAGGCTTCTCTGTCCATGGGATTCACCAGATAAGAATACTGGAGCGGGTTGCCATGCCCTCTTCCAGGGGATCTTCCTGACCCAGAGATCCAACCAGGTCTCGTATCTCCTGCATTGGAAGCAGATTATTTATCTCTAATGCCACCTGGCAAAGTCCTTGGTGTTTAGAGGGCTAGTGTAGTCCTTTTCCATCATATGAGGAAAACTTCTAATTTACAATCCAGAAGACAGCCTTCTTTGGACTTTGATCATGCCTGCACCAGATCTTACATTTCCAGAACTATAAAAAATAAATGTGTGTTGTTGGCAGACTACCAGTTTATGAAATTTTTACAGCCCCGTAAACTGATGCAACCCACTCCAGTGGGTAGCCTGGAGAATTCCATGGTAAAAGGAGCCTGGTGGGCTATGATTCATTGCAAAGAGTCAGCCATGATTGAACGACTGGACACACCTGCCCTAACTTTTAGCCAATTCACAAGACAGCAGCTCACTACTTAAAAGCCAGCTGCAGAATCATTCTTCCACTCCCAAACTTTTATTTCAGGAAGGGCCCAATCTCTTTTAAGGGCTAACTTGAT
The DNA here is from genome assembly GCA_006410615.1 of Neotragus moschatus. NCBI lineage: Eukaryota > Metazoa > Chordata > Mammalia > Artiodactyla > Bovidae > Neotragus > Neotragus moschatus. Next base: position 14,065 of record SJYA01006389.1, read on the forward strand.
TGCATCAGGCCAAACCAGGATAACCTCACTCTTGATTCACACAAAGAAAACTGAATTGAGACTTTATTAAATCTGGAAAATATTTTCATTTTTTTCCATAAAGTATATTCTAATATTGAGTGTTAAATTCACTTATCCGCACTCAAGGGGAGATGTATTTAGAGTGCATAAAGCAGAAACAGGGATCTTGAAACTGTCTCAGAATTCTGCCTGCCACACTAGGTTAAAGAATTGGAAGATTCAGTATTGTTATGATGTCTGTTCTACCTAATCTGTTCTACAGATGGAAATTCAACTAAAATTTTTTACAAATTTTCTTTTGGGTAGTAATTGCCAGTCATTTCTGATATTTATATGGAAAATGCAAAGAACTGCCAAAGGCAAAAAAATTTTTTTTTGAAGGTTTCACACTAGCAGGTACTCTAAAAACATAATAATGAAGACACTGTGATTTGGGGCAACCCACCTGCCCATGCAGATCACATAAGAGATGAGGGTTCAATCCCTGAGTCAGGAAAACCCTCTGGAAGAGGGCGTGGCAGCCCACTCCAGTATTCTTGCCTGGAGAAACCCCATTGGCAGAGGAGCCTGGCAGGCTACAGTACATGGGGTTGCAAAGAGTCAGACACGACAGAAGAGATTTAACACACATGCACACAGAAACTTGTGGAGGAGTGGAACATAGTAATGACTAGACATGAGTCATATTTACTCGACTGACTTTTGACAAAATCACTAAAACAATGAATAAAATAATGTTTTGGCAAAATGGTGCAGGAAGTGGATATCTGTAGAGAAAAATACATATATATCTATACATCGATATCAGTAACTATATTAAATTGTGTATGTCTCACCCATATCATCTTTATTCCTATCATTTCTGACATTTCAAAGCTCAGTTTTCAACTACCATATCTTGATCTCTGTTTCCAAGGGTTTTAAGTGGACAATGAAACATTCTCTCACCATTTGCATAGATATCTGAGAATTGCAATGAAATATTATAACCATAGCCCACCAAGTTCCTCTGTCCATGGGATCCTCCAGACAAGAATACTAGAGTGAGTTTCCATGCTCTCCTCTAAGGGATCGTCGTGTCCCGGGGATTGAACCCGCATCTCTTGTGTCTGCGGAATTGGCAGGTGGGTTCTTTACCTCTAGCCCCACCTGGGAAGCCCTATGCCCCTTTACATGATGTATAATGATAATATTTATCTACCAACTAAATGGAAACTACAGGGTACAGACCTGTCCAAGTATGTATTCTCATGTGATGTGCATATGTGAATAAAATCTCTAAAAGAAAAATCATAGCCTGAAACATTTCCTTGAATTCTATATTCTCATGTTAGTCAATCCACACTTGATCTTTAAATAGTCTCTGAGATTTTTACTTATTTTCTTTGGCTCAAAAACCACCCCAGATGGTGACTTCAGCCATGAAATTAAAAGACACTTGCTTCTTGGAAGGAAAGCTCTGACAAACCTAGATAACATATTATAAAGCAAAGGACTCGCCTTAAGGTTGCAAAGAGTCAGACATGACTGAAGTGACTTAGTATGTACACAAAGTAGTATAGTAGTCAATTTTGCTGTGGCAACAAGCAACTCCCTAAACATGGTGGCTTAAAATAACAATTGTTTAACTATTATATCAGATGCATGGTGCAAAGTGTCTATGGCTCTGGCTGTGTTCTGCTAGGCTAACTACATGTCTGGGAGCCACACCAGTGGACCAGCTCCTAGGTGGAAAGTGCCCATTCTTGTGAAAGAGGGCAACAGTAATAGTAATAGAAATTGTGGACTCTTCCAAAGCCTCTGACAGCTTATCCTTAGGCTCTGAGCATGTCATGTCAAAATTCATAAGTGGAGACATGTATTCCTCCCACTTGCACCTTCAAGACACAAAGTAATGGATGGGAGGTACATTCCTCTTAAGATAATAAGTGAGTCATGCAGTAATTTTGCAAAATAAAAATTCTACTCAAGGCAGAAACAAACACAAAATTTCATACTACTACTGACATCAGTTGCTTATGAATTCTATGCTACAGACTTGAAACAAAGGAAAATAAAAAGAGTTGGAGAAATACAATGATTCACCAAGAAAAGGCAGCTATGGACATATTCTGAGTAGATCTTAGAAACAGAAAAATAGCTTAAGAGAGTCTAAAAATTCTTCCTGAGATAATATGGAGCCAGCATGAAGGGGTCAGAGTTTATGTCTCTGTGTAGAACAAGGCACAAAGTGGTGGGCTCTCAAACACTCTCCTCCCTGTGTGGAATTCTGGGAGGAGATATGCCTTTAAAATCACAATTCAATCCAAGATCAGAGTATTCCTGGACTCCCTTCTTACTTTAAGAGATTCTCTGGAGTCCCATTGATTTTAGTCAATTCTGAACTCAGACATAGTCATAACAACGGTAATGAGTTGAGTATCTGTCTGTGCCAAGTAATATCCTGTGATATCTAAAATATTATCAACTTAGACAATAATTGCTTAGGTGAAATCTACCCACTTACACAAAAAGATGCACAGGTCAAAATTATTATTTCCTACCAAGAGTGAAATACCCAAGAGGCATATGTAAAATTGTATACGCAGTAGTAGAGTGACTGAGTTCAATATTTGACCACCTTACATCAGACCAGAGGTGGAAAGGAATATTCTTAATAGAGAAGACCTAAAAGACCTACACCTCACTCTGGACCGCAGTACTGACATTCAGAGTGTGATCCACAGAGTAAGACTTACAACATCAACAACATCTGGGAATTTATTACAAATGCAGGATCTCTGGGAAGCCCTGTTGTTTTTCAGTTGCTAAGTCATGTCCTCCTCTTTGCAAACTCATGGTCTACAGCATGCCAGGCTCCTCTGTCCCCCACTATCTATGGGAGTTTGCTCAAATTCATGTCCACTGAGTCAACGATGCTATCTAGCCATCCCATCCTCTGCTGCCCCCCTTCTCCAGTTGCCTTCAATCTTTCCCATCATCAGGGTCTTTTGCAAGGAGTTGACCCTTCACATCAAAGGGCCAAAGTATTAGAGCTTCAGCAACAGTCGTTCCAAAGAATATTCAGGGTTGATTTTCTTTAGGATCAACTTGTTTGATCTCCTTGCAGCCCAAAGGACTCTCAAGAGTCTTCTCCAACAGCACAACTTGAAAGTATTAATTCTTTGGTGCTCAGCTTTCTTTCTTTCTTTTTTTTTTTAATATGATCCAAATCTCATATCCATACATGACTACTGGAAAGACAATAGCTTTGACCATATGGACCCTTGTTGGCAAAGTGATGTCTATGCATTTTAATATGCTGTCCAGGTTTTGCATAGCTTTCCTTCCAAAGAGCAACCATCTTTTAATTGTATGGCTGAAGTCACCATCCACAGTGATTTTGGAATGCAAAAAAATAAAATCCAACACTGCTTCCACTTTTCCCCTTTTATTTGCCATGAAGTGATGGGACTGGATGCCATAATCTTAATTTTTTGAATATTGAATTTCAAGCCAGCTTTTTCATTCTCCTCTTTCACCGTTATCAAGAAGCTTTTTAGTTTCTTTTCACTCTCTTCCATTAGAGTGATACCATCTGCATATCTGAGGTTGTCGATATTTCTCCCACGAATCTTGATTGCAGATTGTGCTCCATCCAGCCCAGCATTTCACATGATGTACTTTGCATAGAAGTTAAATAAGCAGAATGATATTCTACAGCCTTGATGTACTCCTTTTCCAATTTTGCACCAGTCAGTTGTTTCATGTCTGGTTCTGTTGCTTCTTGACCCACATTCAGGTTTCTCAGGAGACAGGTAAGGTGATCTGGTACTCCCATNTCTACCCACTTACACAAAAAGATGCACAGGTCAAAATTATTATTTCCTACCAAGAGTGAAATACCCAAGAGGCATATGTAAAATTGTATACGCAGTAGTAGAGTGACTGAGTTCAATATTTGACCACCTTACATCAGACCAGAGGTGGAAAGGAATATTCTTAATAGAGAAGACCTAAAAGACCTACACCTCACTCTGGACCGCAGTACTGACATTCAGAGTGTGATCCACAGAGTAAGACTTACAACATCAACAACATCTGGGAATTTATTACAAATGCAGGATCTCTGGGAAGCCCTGTTGTTTTTCAGTTGCTAAGTCATGTCCTCCTCTTTGCAAACTCATGGTCTACAGCATGCCAGGCTCCTCTGTCCCCCACTATCTATGGGAGTTTGCTCAAATTCATGTCCACTGAGTCAACGATGCTATCTAGCCATCCCATCCTCTGCTGCCCCCCTTCTCCAGTTGCCTTCAATCTTTCCCATCATCAGGGTCTTTTGCAAGGAGTTGACCCTTCACATCAAAGGGCCAAAGTATTAGAGCTTCAGCAACAGTCGTTCCAAAGAATATTCAGGGTTGATTTTCTTTAGGATCAACTTGTTTGATCTCCTTGCAGCCCAAAGGACTCTCAAGAGTCTTCTCCAACAGCACAACTTGAAAGTATTAATTCTTTGGTGCTCAGCTTTCTTTCTTTCTTTTTTTTTTTAATATGATCCAAATCTCATATCCATACATGACTACTGGAAAGACAATAGCTTTGACCATATGGACCCTTGTTGGCAAAGTGATGTCTATGCATTTTAATATGCTGTCCAGGTTTTGCATAGCTTTCCTTCCAAAGAGCAACCATCTTTTAATTGTATGGCTGAAGTCACCATCCACAGTGATTTTGGAATGCAAGAAAATAAAATCCAACACTGCTTCCACTTTTCCCCTTTTATTTGCCATGAAGTGATGGGACTGGATGCCATAATCTTAATTTTTTGAATATTGAATTTCAAGCCAGCTTTTTCATTCTCCTCTTTCACCGTTATCAAGAAGCTTTTTAGTTTCTTTTCACTCTCTTCCATTAGAGTGATACCATCTGCATATCTGAGGTTGTCGATATTTCTCCCACGAATCTTGATTGCAGATTGTGCTCCATCCAGCCCAGCATTTCACATGATGTACTTTGCATAGAAGTTAAATAAGCAGAATGATATTCTACAGCCTTGATGTACTCCTTTTCCAATTTTGCACCAGTCAGTTGTTTCATGTCTGGTTCTGTTGCTTCTTGACCCACATTCAGGTTTCTCAGGAGACAGGTAAGGTGATCTGGTACTCCCATCCCTTTAAGAATTTTCCACAGTTTCTTGTTATCCACACAGTCAAAGGTTTCATTGTAGTCAACGAAGCAAGATTAGATTTTTTTCTGGAACTCTCTTGCTTTCTCCATGATCCAAAGAATGTTGACAGTTTGATCTCTGGTTTCTCTACTTCTTTGAAACCCAGCTTGCACATTTGGAAATTCTCAGGTCAGGAACTGCTGAATCCTAGCTTGAATGATTTTGAGCATAATCTTACTAGCATGTGAAATGAGCACAACTGTATGGTTGTTAGAACTTGGCATTGCCCTTCTTTGGGATTGTAGTGAAAACTGACATTTTCCAGTCCTGTGACCACTTCTGAGTTTTCCAAATTTACTAACATATTGAGTGTGGCACTTTAAAAGTCCTGCCAAATTTGAATCTTCACTTAAACACGATACCCTAGTGATTCATGTACGTATCTATGTTGGACGAAGTGCTTGCTCAGAATGGTGTTTCTGAACTTCACTACTGTTGACATTGTGCTGGATAACTCTCTAGAGTGGGGGCAGTTTTTACTTTGCAGACTGTTGAGCTGTATCCCTGGCCTGAACCCACTATCAGTGAGTAGCACTTCCCCTAATATTACCATCAACAATTTCTCCAGATATTGCCAAGTGTCTTCAGAAGATGAAATCATCTCTGATTGAGAAGCCAAAGCCTGGAGTGAGAGAAATAGAAATATCTTGTGGTNGTTTTTACTTTGCAGACTGTTGAGCTGTATCCCTGGCCTGAACCCACTATCAGTGAGTAGCACTTCCCCTAATATGGCAATCAACAATTCCTCCAGATATTGCCAAGTGTCTTCAGCAGATGAAATGATCTTTGATTGAGAAACCAAAGCCTGGAGCGAGAGAAATAGAAATATTTTGTGGTCTAATCAAAACACACTCGTTACTCAGTTCGTAAGTTTTAGGCCAATCACCCAAATTGCAATCACTGCAAATTTAAAAGGAGGCTCATTGTTGTACAATTCTCATAAAATGGACTATTGCACAAAATAAGTGAAATAATATGTAAGATTCTAAGCTCAGCCCATGGTGTATTAAAAAGTCTAGGTGGATATCTTACAATTATCAAATGTTTTCTTAAATAAAGGACTAAATATCAACTTTTCATATGCATTTAAAGCATGTAAATCCTACTGATGTGTTAAAGGCATTATGAAGCCTAGGATTATTTTGCCCATGGTTTTATAACAAGGCACACAGTTCTCTCACTTATTGAAGAAGAAACAGTAAATTTCTGGAGATGTACTAGGAGTTGTCTTCCCATCACAAACCAGTGCTTATGAGGGACAAGTGACCTAGTCAAGACAGGTTCCTCAGGCTTAGACATGGAAGAAAACTTTGACTGAGTGTTGTAAAAATTTCAATGTCAGGCCTCTGCGAGAGAGGAGACTTCATGGAGTAACAATAAGAATCAGATACATCTGATTTCTAACCTGTTCACCTGGGAATGGCAAATCAGCATGAAAAATTTCCATTTGTCCAGATGTGTTTCCCTGAGGAAATGATGGGTTCAAGGGTTGGAGTAACAATGGAAAATGTGCTGAAAATAATGAGGAGATACAGAAAACATAATGAACTATATATAAATATCTCCTCTGCTGCAATGTCTGAACAATTCTATCTTGAGCTGGAGAAGGCATGATTTTTGATTTAGATTCCCAAGCCTGGTTTTGCTTCCATTCTTCCTAATCATCTCTTGTTTAAAGACAGAACTTCAATCAACATCATCAACCATTCAGGGAAGAATTTGGACTTTCACACAGAGACCTTCATCTGAGACTTCCCACTCAGGTGGGTCCAAGCAAGAAATAACCACTGAAGGAGAAAGTCACAGAGAATGAAACTCAACACTATTTATCTGGGGTCATCTGAAAACCTAAGCAACTGACCCAGAGCCAAGAGATCTTCACGTTTGTTTGTTTGCTTGATTAATTTATAACAAATGTATTTAACAACTTAAAAAGAAAGTACCTATGAATTCACAAATACAAGAATTACAGTTGATAATTAAGTTATATGAATGCAAAACTAGTTGGAAGAGACTCAAGAAGAAATGAGAGGCATAGTGATCAGTAAAATTTGAATGTTTCCAAGGACTTTTGCAGTTGATGGGAGTAGGAAATCAATTATTTGGTTAGAAGTGATTTGTAGTGAAGTGACAACATTTTATTTACTTTTTAATTTTTAAGATNAATGCAAAACTAGTTGGAAGAGACTCAAGAAGAAATGAGAGGCATAGTGATCAGTAAAATTTGAATGTTTCCAAGGACTTTTGCAGTTGATGGGAGTAGGAAATCAATTATTTGGTTAGAAGTGATTTGTAGTGAAGTGACAACATTTTATTTACTTTTTAATTTTTAAGATGCAATATATTGGAGCATTTATAAGGAAGATCCAGATCAATGACTGTGGTAACTACCTGGAAACACAGTTCTTGAGGCACACATGTCAAAGAGTCTTTACTCATATTTGAGTGTTCACTTGTTTAAAAATTTCATTTAATATTTGTTCTTTGTGTTTGATCTCTGTTAATTTGATTAATATGTGTCTTGGGGTGTTTCGCCTTGGGTTTATCCTGTTTGGAATTCTCTGGGTTTCTTGGATTTGGTTTATTATTTCCTTCCCCATTTTAGGGAAGTTTTCAACTATTATCTCTTCAAGTATTTTCTCATGGTCTTTCTTTTTGTCTTCTTCTGGGACTCCTATAATTCGAATGTTGGAGCGTTTCATATCGTCCTGGAGGTCTCTGAGATTGTCTTCATTTCTTTTAATTCGTTTTTCTTTTGCCTTTCTGATTCATTTATTTCTACCATTCTATCTTCTATTTCACTAATCCTGTCTTCTGCCTCGGATATTCTACTATTTGTTGCCTCCAGAGTGTTTCTGATCTCATTTATTGCATTATTCATTCCATTTTGACTCTTTTTTATTTCTTCTAGGTCCTTATTAAATCTTTCTTGCATCTTCTCAATCCTTGTCTCCAGGCTATTTATCTGTGATTCCATTTTGATTTCAAGATTTTGGATCAGTTTCACTAT
>SJYA01006389.1:24281-46026 GCA_006410615.1 Neotragus moschatus
TCAGTATCCTATCATTTTGCCTTTTCATACTGTTCATGGGGTTCTCAAGGCAAGAATACTGAAGTGGTTTGCCATTCCCTTCTCCAGCAGACCACATTCTGTCAGACCTCTCCACAGTGACCCACCCATCTTGGGTTGCCCTGCAGGCATGGCTTAGTTTCATTGAGTTAGACAAGGCTGTGGTCCTAGTGTGATTAGATTGACTAGTTTTCTGTGAGTATGGTTTCAGTGTGTTTGCCCTTTGATGCCCTCTTGCAACACCTACCATCTTACTTGTCTTTTAATTTCATGGCTACAATCACCATCTGCACTAATTTTGGAGCCCCTAAAAATAAAGTCTGACCCTGTTTCCACTGTTTCCCCATCTATTTCCCATGAAGTGATGGGACCAGATGCCATGATCTTCATTTTCTGAATGTTGAGCTTTAAGCAACTTTTTCACTCTCCTCTTTAACTTTCATCAAGAGGCTCATTAGTTCCTCTTCACTTTCTGACATAAGGATGGTGTCATCTTCATATCTGAGGTTATTTATATTTCTCTTGGAAATCTTGATTCCAGCTTGTGCTTCTTCCAGCCCAGCATTTCTCATGAAGTACTCTGAATATAAGTTAAATAAGCAGGGTGACAATATACAGCCTTGACATTCTCCTTTTCCCATTGGGAACTAGTCTTTTGTTCCATGTCCAGTTCTAACTGTTGCTTCCTGAATTATATGTTATTAGACTCGAAAAGAAGAATAATAAAATTTTACTTTACTCTCGCGAGAATAGATTCTATAATGAAATGTGTGACTATCATATTCAATAATTGCATTTTAATAAGCATTAGAACTGCTAACTAAATTATTTCTTTTCTATTTTCATTTTTGTGACTAAATCCATCACTACCATTCACATCAAACATTTTGTTCCCCAAATATTAATAAGCTGTGCCCATTTCACCCAGCTGTTGGTAATACACAGTGTTGTATAGCTATAGGGTCAGAATTTGAGCATTGATAAATACTTCAGATAACTGATATCCTCAGTGTTGTGATTGGGGAAATCGAGTCTTAGCAATGTGAATTATCTTGCACAGAATCCCATGGCCAGTTGTCAGCACAGCTGATGTTATAAACCACAACAAAAAAGTCAAATTTAGTTCCTTCCCATGCATTCTGCTTCCCTTATTTTATATATGTCAATCTTTTTTTCCAAGGAAATTCTAAAGCTCTTCAAGGGTAGTATCAGTAACAGTGTGTAACAAGGTGCTGAGCCCACAGTAGGCATAGAATGAATGTAAATTTGTTTGGCGCTGAGCTGCAATTCAGCTAACTTTAGAAAACTAAGCCAAGGCATATAAACCTGTGAACCCCCAAAAATAAAGTAAATGGCAATGGGATCATACTTATCAATAATTACCCTAAACGTAAATGGGTTGAATGCCCCCAACAAAAAGGCAAAGACTGGCTGAATGGATACAAAAACAAGACCCCTATATATGCTGCCTACAAGAAACCCACCTCAAAACAAAGGACACATACAAACTGAAAGTGAAGGGATGGAAAAAGATATTCCATGCAAATAGAGACCAAAAGAAAGCAGGAGTGGCAATACGCATATCTGATAAAGTAGACTTTAAAACGAAGGCTGTGAAAAGAGACAAAGAAGGCCACTACATAATGATTAAAGGATCAATCCAAGAAGAAGATATAACAATTATAAACATATATNACCAGAACTCACACACAAGCTTCCCTAACCAAGAAACCTTCACAAGCCACCAATACAACTGCACTCTCAGTGAGGAAACTGCACAATAAAGAGAACTCCACAAACTGCCAGAATACAGAAAGGACACCCCAAACTCAGCAATATAACCAGGATGAAGAGACAGAGGAATACTCAGCAGGTAAAGAAACAGGATAAATACCCATGAAACCAAACAAAAGAGGAAGAGATAGGGAATCTACCTGAGAAAGAATTCTGAATAATGATAGTGAAAATGATTCAAAATCTTGAAATCAAAATGGAATCATAGATAAAGAGCTTGGAGACAACGATTGAGAAGATGCAACAAAGGTTTAACAAGGACCTAGAAAAAATAAAAAAGAGTCAGTATATAATGAATAAGGCAATAAATGAGATCAAAAACACTCTGGAGGGAACAAATAGTAGAATAACAGAGGTAGAAGATAGGATTAGTGAGGTAGAAGATAGAATGGTAGGAATAAATGAATCAGAGAGGAAAAAAGAAAAGCGAATTAAGAGAAATGAGGACAATCCCAGAGACATCTAGGACAATGTTAAACGCCCCAACATTCAAATCACAGGAGTCCCAGAAGAAGAATACAAAAAGAAAGACCATGAGAAAATACTTGAGGCGATAATAGTCGAAAACTTTCCTAAAATGGGGAAGGATATAATCACCCAAGTCCAAGAAAGCCAGAGAGGCCCAAATAAGATAAACCCAAGGCAAAACATCCCATGACACATATTAATCAAATTAACAAAGATCAAACACAAAGAACAAATATTAAAAGCAGCAAGGGAAAAACAACAAATAACACACAGGAGGATTCCCATAAGGATATCAGCTGATCTTTCAATAGAAACTCTTCAGGCCAGGAGGGAGTGGCAGGACGTACTTAAAGTGATGAAAGAAAATAAATACAGCCCAGATTACTGTACCCAGCAAGGATCTCATTCAAATATGAAGGAAAAATCCAAAACTTTACAGACAAGCAAAAACTGAGAGAATTCAGCACCACCAAACCAGCTCTCCAACAAATGCTAAAGGATCTTCTCTAGACAGGAAACACAAAAAAGGTGTATAAACTCGAACCCAAAACAATAAAGTAAATGGCAATGGGATTATACTTATCAATAATTACCTTAAATGTAAATGGGTTGAATGCCCCAACCAAAAGACAAAGACTGGTTGAATGGATACAAAAACAACACCCCTATATATATTTTCTACAAAAGACCCACCTCAAAAGAAGGGACACATACAGACTGAAAGTGAAGGGCTGGAAAAAGATATTCCACAAAAATAGAGACCAAAAGAAAGCAGGAGTAGCAGTACTCATATCAGATAAAATAGACTTTAATATAAGGCTGTGAAAAGAGACAAAGAAGGATACTACATAATGATCAAAGGATCAATCCAAGAAGAAGATATAACAATTATAAACATATATGCACCCAACATAGGAACACCACAATATGTAAGACAAATGCTAACATGTATGAAAGGGGAAATTAACAATAACACAATAATAGTGGGAGACTTTAATATCCCACTCACATCTATGGATAGATCAACTAAACAGAAAATTAACCAGGAAACGCAAACTTTAAATGATACAATAGACCAGTTAGACCTAATTGATATCTATAGGACATTTCACCCCAAAACAATAATTCCACGTTTTTCTCAAGCTCACATGGAACCTTCTCCAGGGCAGATCACATCCTGGGCCATAAATCTAGCTTTGGTAAATTAAAAAAAAAAATGAAATCATTCCAAGCATCTTTTCTGACCACAATGCAGTAAGATTAGATCTCAGTTAGAGGAGGAAAACTATTAAAAATACAAATATATGGAGGCTGAACCACACGCTGCTGAATAACCAAAAAATCGCAGAAGAAATCAAAACAGAAAAGATGCATATAAATGAATAAAAATGAAAACACAACAACCCAAAACCTGTGGGACACTATAAAAGCAATGCTAAGGGGATAGCAATTCAGGCACACCTCAAGAAACAAGAAAAAAGTCAAATAAATAACCTAACTCTACACCTAAAGCAACTAGAAAAGGAAGAAATGGAGAACCCCAGATCTAGTAGAAGGAAAGAAATCATAAAAATTAGGGCAGAAATAAATGCAAAAGAAACAAAAGAGACCATAGCAAAAATCAACAAAGCCAAAAGCTGGTTCTTTGAAAGGATAAATAAAATTGATAAACCATTAGCCAGACTCATCAAGAAACAAAGGGAGAAAAATCAAATCAATAAAATTAGAAATGAAAATGGAGAGATCACAACAGACAACACAGAAATACAAAGGATCATAAGAGACTACTATCAGCAATTATATGCCAATAAAATGGACAATGTGGAAGAAATGGACAAATTCTTAGACAAGTACAACTTTCCAAAACTGAACCAGGAAGAAATAGAAAATCTTAACAGACCCATCACAAGCACGGAAATTGAAACTGTAATCAGAAATCTTCCAGCAAACAAAAGCCCAGGTCCAGACGGCTTCACAGCTGAATTCTACCAAAAATTTCGAGAAGAGCTGACACCTATCCTACTCAAACTCTTTCAGAAAATTGCAGAGGAAGGTAAACTCCCAAACTCATTCTATGAGGCCACCATCACTCTAATACCAAAACCTGACAAAGATGCCACAAAAAAAGAAAACTACAGGCCAATATCACTGATGAATATAGATGCAAAAATCCTCAACAAAATTCTAGCAATCAGAATCCAACAACACATTAAAAAGATCATACACCATGACCAAGTGGGCTTTATCCCAGGGATGCAAGGATTCTTCAATATTCGCAAATCAATCAATGTAATTCACCACATTAACAAATTGAAAAGTAAAAGCCATATGATTATCTCAATAGATGCAGAGAAGGCCTTCGACAAAATTCAACATCCATTTATGATAAAAACTCTCCAGAAAGCAGGAATAGAAGGAACATACCTCAACATAATAAAAGCTATATATGACAAACCCACAGCAAACATTATCCTCAATGGAGAAAAATTGAAAGCATTTCCCCTAAAGTCAGGAACAAGACAAGGGTGCCCACTTTCACCGCTACTATTCAACATAGTTCTGGAAGTTTTAGCCACAGCAATCAGAGCAGAAAAAGAAATAAAAGGAATCCAGATTGGAAAAGAAGAAGTAAAACTCTCACTGTTTGCAGATGACATGATCCTCTACATAGAAAACCCTAAAGACTCCACCAGAAAATTACTAGAGCTAATCAATGAATATAGTAAAGTTGCAGGATATAAAATCAACACACAGAAATCCCTTGCATTCCTATACACTAATAATGAGAAAGTAGAAAAAGAAATTAAGGAATCAATTCCATTTACCATTGCAACAAAAAGAATAAAATACTTAGGAATATACCTACCTAAAGAAACTAAAGACCTATATATAGAAAATTATAAAACACTGATGAAAGAAATCAAAGAAGACACTAATAGATGGAGAAATATACCATGTTCATGGATTGGAAGAATCAATATTGTGAAAATGAGTATACTTCCCAAAGCAATCTACAGATTCAATGCTATTCCTATCAAGCTACCAGCGGTATTTTTCACAGAGCTAGAACAAATAATTTCAAGATTTGTATGGAAATACAAAAAACCTCGAATAGCCAAAGCCATCTTGAGAAAGAAGAATGGAACTGGAGGAATCAACCTGCCAGACTTCAGGCTCTACTACAAAGCCACAGTCATCAAAACAGTATGGTACTGGCACAAAGACAGAAATATAGATCAATGGAACAAAATAGAAAGCCCAGAGATAAATCCACACACCTATGGACACCTTATCTTCGACAAAGGAGGCAAGAATATACAGTGGATTAAAGACAATCTCTTTAACAAGTGGTGCTGGGAAAACTGGTCAGCCACTTGTAAAAGAATGAAACTAGACCACTTTCTAACACCATACACAAAAATAAACTCAAAATGGATTAAAGATCTAAACGTAAGACAAGAAACAATAAAACTCCTAGAGGAGAACATAGGCAAAACACTCTCTGACATAAATCACAGCAGGATCCTCTATGATCCACCTCCCAGAATACTGGAAATAAAAGCAAAAATAAACAAGTGGGATCTAATTAAAATTAAAAGCTTCTGCACAACAAAGGAAACTATAAACAAAGTGAAAAGACAGCCTTCAGAATGGGAGAAAATAATAGCAAATGAAGCAACTGACAAACAACTAATCTCAAAAATATACAAGCAACTTATGCAGCTCAATTCCAGAAAAATAAATGACCCAATCAAAAAATGGGCCAAAGATCTAAATAGACAGTTCTCCAAAGAAGACATACGGATGGCTAACAAACACATGAAAAGATGCTCAACATCACTCATTATCAGAGAAATGCAAATCAAAACCACGATGAGGTACCATTTTACACCAGTCAGAATGGCTGCGATCCAAAAGTCAACAAGCAATAAATGCTGGAGAGGGTGTGGAGAAAAGGGAACCCTCTTACACTGTTGGTGGGAATGCAAATTAGTACAGCCACTATGGAGAACAGTGTGGAGATTCCTTCAAAAACTGGAAATAGAACTGTCATATGAGGCAGCAATCCCACTGCTGGGCATACACACCGAGGAACCAGAATTGAAAGAGACACGTGTACCCCAGTGTTCATCTCAGCACTGTTTATAATAGCCAGGACATGGAATCAATCTAGATGTCCATCAGCAGACAAATGGATAAGAAAGCTGTGATACATATACGCAATGGAATATTACTCAGCCATTAAAAGGAATACATCTGAATCCATTCTAATGAGGTGAAGAAACTGGAGACTATTACACAGAGTGAAGTAAGCCAGAAATAAAAACACCAATACAGTATACTAACACATATATATGGAATTTAGAAAGATAGTAACAATAACCCGAGACAGCAAAAGAGATACAGATGTATAGAATTCTTTTGGACTCTGTCAGAGAGCATGAGGAGGAGATTATTTGGGAGAATGGCATTGATACATGTATATTATCATATATGAAATGAAGCACCAGTCCATGTTTGATGCATGATACAAGGTTCTCAGTGCTGGTGCACTGGGATGGCCCAGAGGGATGGTATGGGGAGGGAGGAGGTAGGGGGGTTCAGGATGGGGAACACATGTATACCCATGGCCAATTCATGTAAATGTATGGCAAAACCAATACGATATTGTAAAGTAACTAGCTTCCAGTTAAATAAATTTATATTTTAAAAAATAAACTTAAAAATGTTTTGCACAGCAAAGGAAACTATAAGCAAGGTGAAAAGACAACTCTCAGAATGGGAGAGAACAATAGCAACTGAAACAACTGACAAATGACTAATTTCCAAAATATATAACCAGCTCATACAATTCAATACCAGAAAAACAAACAACCCAATCAAAAATGGGAAAAAGTCCTAAACAAACATTTCTCCAAAGACATACAAATCGCTATTAAACACACATGAAAAGATGCTCAGCAAGGCTCATTATTGGAGAAATGCAGATTAAAACTACAGTGAGATATCATGTTGTACTGGTCAACGTGGCCATCATCAAAAAGTCTACAGACAGTAAATGCTGGAGAAGATGTGGAGAAAGGGGTATGCTCTTGCACTGTTGGTGGGAATGTAAATTGATACAGCCACAATGGAAGATGGTATGGAGATTCCTTTCAAAACTAGGAATAAAATCATCCTATGACCCAGCAATCCCACTGCTAGGCATATACCCCACGGAAAATCAAAATTGAAAGAGACACGTGTATCCCATTGTTGTTTGCCACACTATTTACAATAGCTAGAACATGGAAGCAACCTAGATGTCCAGTGGTAGATAAATGGATAAAGAAGCTGTGGTACATACACACAATAGAATATTACTCAGCCATAAAAAGGAACACATTTGAGTCAGTTCTAATGAGCTGGATGAACCTAGAACTTATTATACAGAGTGAAGTAAGTCAGAAAGAGAAAGATAAATATCGTATTCTAACACATAATGGGCTTCCCTGGTGGCTCAGAGGGTAAAACGTCTGCCTTCAATGCAGGAGACCTGGGTTCAATCCCTGGGTAGGGAAGATCCCCTGGAGAAGGAAATGGCAGCCCACTCCAGTATTCTTGCCTAAAGGATCCCATGGACGGAGGGGCCTGGTAAGCTACAGTCCATGAGGTTGCAAAGAGTCGGACATGACTGAGCAACTTCACACTTACTTAACACATGTATTTGGAATCTAGAAAAATGGAACTAAAGAATTTATTTACAAGGCAGCAATGGAGAAGCAGACATAGAGAATAGACTTATGGGCATGGGGAGAGGGGAAGAGAGGGCAAGATATATGGAAAGAGTAATATGGAAGCTTACACTAGCATATGTAAAATAGACAGCCAATGGCAATTTGCTATATGGCTCAGGAAGCTCAGACAGGGGCTCTGTATCAACCTAGAGGAGTGGGATGGGGAGGGAGATGGCAGGGAGGCTCAACAGGGAAGGGATATATGTATACTTACGGCTGATTCGTGTTGAGGTTTGACAGAAAACAACAAAATTCTGTAAAGCAACTATCCTTCATTTAAAAAATGAATTAATTTTTAAAAAGATTAAAGTTCCAAAAAAATAAATAATGCTGCTGTGAACATTGAAGTGCATGTATCTCTCTGAAGTAATGTTTTTGCATTTTTTAGGTACACACCCAAGAATGGAATGGGTACATAGTTGTTTCATCATCCTGTTGAATAAATCCTTTTACCATTATATAATCATTTTCTTTGGGCTTCTCAGGTGGCACTAGTTGTAAAGAACCCACCTGCCAATGCAGAAGATGCAAGAAACAGGGGTTTGACCCCTGGTTTGGGAAGATCCCCTTGAGGAGGATGTGGCAACCTACTCCAGTATTCTTGCCTGGAAAATTCCATGGACAGAGGAGCTTGGTGAGCTGCAGCCCATAGGGTCACAGAGTCAGATAAAACTGAAGTGACTTGTCATGCACACAGTGATCTTCTTTCTCTTGTAGCAGTCTTTGATTCAAACTTGATTTTGTCTAATAAGTATAGCCACCCTTGCTTTCTTTTGGTTAACATTTGTATGGAATATCTTTTTCTATTCCTTAACTTCCAAACTTTGAGTTTTGTACAGAGGCTATATTGGTAGTTTCTTGTTATATTCTTTCAGTCACTCAGTGTCTTTTGATTAATGAGTTCAATCCATTTAAATTTAAAGCAGTTATGGATTGATTATTTTATATATAGTTATTCTTAATACCTTTGTCTTAATTTTTCAAGTAAGGTTAAAAGTGATTTGTGCACCAGCATGACAGTATTGTATTTTTCTTTATTTATTTATATTTATGCATTAATTTTATGAGTAAAATTGATACTTTATTATGCTTTTATGTGTTTGTTTAGTGTCATCTGGTTTCAACATGGCAAACTCCCTTTAGCACTTCTTCTAAGGCAGGTATAGTGGTAACAAACTCCCTCTCAGTTTTTGTTTTTCTTGGAAGGTCTACCTTGCCTTCATTTTTTAAAGGACAATTTTGCCAGGCATAGTATTCTTGATTGGCACATCTTTTTCTTTCAGCATTTTGAAAAGATCACTGTAGTCTCTCTTAGCCTTCAAGATTTCTGCTAAAAATTCTGTGGATTATCTTAATGGAGTTTCATTTTATGTAGAGTCTTTTTTTTTTTTTCTTTGCTGAATTTTCAAGATTCTCTCTTTGACTTTTCATAATCTATTTTTAATGTGTCTCAGCATAGACCTTTTTTAGGTTCAACCTTTTTGGAGTCTTTTGGGTTTTATGAATTTAGATGTCCCTCTCCTTCCCCAGATTAGGGAAAATATTAGCTGTTATTTCTTTACTTAAATTTTTTTTGCTGTGCTGGCTCTTCATTGCTGCATGTGGGCTTTCTCTAGTTGCGAAGAGTGGGGGCTACTCTCTAACTGTGGTGTGCAGGTTTCTCACTGTGGCAGCTTCTCTTCTTGTGGAGCACCGGCTCTAGAATGAGCAGGCTTCAGTGACTGCAGCTCTCAGGCTGTAGAGCACAGGCTCAGTAGCTGTGGCACATGGGCTTAGTTGCCCTGTGGCATGTAGAATCTCACTGGATCAGAGGTCAAACCACATTCACTGCATTGGCAGGTGTATTTTAACCACTGAACCACTAAGGAAGTCTTAGCTGTTATTTCTTTATAAACTTTCTTCTTTTTATTCTCCTCCCAGAGCTCCCATTGTGTTATATTGTGTTCTTGACTGGGTCCTGTGAGTCCTGTAGGCTTTATGCACTTTTTCACTCCTTTTAACCTTTGCATCTCCAAGTACAGTATTTCAAATAATCTATCTTTGGTTCATTTATTCTTTCTTCTGCCTGCTGAAGTCTCCTGTTGAAGTTCTCTATTGAATTTTTCTGAGCAATGATTATATTCTTTGCTCCAGAATTTATACCTTGCTTCTTTTTTATGGTTTATATGTCTTTGTTGAACTTGTTATTGTGATCAGTATTGCTTTTCCAGATTCACTAGTTGTCTGCATTCTTTTATAGCTCATTGAGCTTCTTTAAGGTGATTATTTTGAATTCTTTGTCATACAATTCATATATCATCATTTCTTTGGGGTAAGTAACTGGAACTTTGTTTTGTTCCTTTGATGATATGTTTTCCTAATTCTTTGTGATTATTTTATCCTATGCTGATGTCTGCACACTTGAAGAAGTAGTCACCTCTTTTAGTCCTTACATTCTGGCTTGGGAATGGAAAGGCTTTCATCTGGATAGAGATCATGGGAATCTATCAAACTTTTGGTATAGATGTGCCCACTGGATTCCTCTCATCCCTCCTTGGGGGGCTAGTCTTTGGATTGTGTGCCTTCTCCTGAACCCACAGAGCTGTGTAAGGTACTGAGAGCTGCTTAATCCTTTTTCTAGGTCATGCCCTGCTGAGTCATGACATTGGGTGCAAGCACTACTTTCATCCCTCCTTTCTGAAGACATGTTTTAGAATTTTGTGCCTTTTCCATACCCACAGAACCATGTTGATTGCCAGGAGTCACATGCCCCTTTTTCACAGGGCAGTACACTGAGTTGCAAGGACAATGAGCTCAATCCCACTCTACTCCACCCTTCTGAAGAGCAGTCTCAGAGTTGTGCACCTTCTCCAAGTCCTGCAGAGTCAAGTTGGATGTTGAGGTCTTCAGTGGCTGCTGAGGTCCATATGCCATCAGTGGGGGTGTTTCAGGCACCATTGTTGGGATTTGTGGCTCTGGGGTGTATATGTTGGTTGTTATGAACCTCTATCCTTTTCTTTGTTCTTTGTTGCTCCCAGATAATCCAGCAATGGTGGTTTCTTCAGCTTTCTGGGTACATCAAGATAAGTAGAGATTTTAGACATTGCCCTAAAAAAACGGGGGAGTCAAACTCATCTTTTCTGTCTTTATCCTGTGGGAGAAGTTGTGGGCTGGGGAATCTCTTGGGCTCCGGATTTTGTCAGCCTCAGGGAGGGGTGATAAAAGCAAATTGCCATTGCTGTTTCTACCCTTTCAGTGTGGCTTGCCTTACATTTTGTGGTTCATGGAGTGCTGGAACCTCTCAACTGGGCTCCAGAGCTCTCACAAAGATATTTTTGTCTGTGGATGGTTGTCAAATCAGTGTTTCTGTGGGGGAATAAGGGCTGGGACCTCCTATTTTTCCATCTTACTGATATCTCTCCCCCTCTCCATGTACTCTTGTAACACTTCACCCTTAGAACAAAATCCAACTTCACTCACAGTCCAGGGTCCTGAGCAGGTCACTGCTCCACCCTCCTCAGCTTCAAGCTTCCTCTGGCTTATCCAACTCCAGCCACACACCTTCCATTATTTCCCTCTACTAGCAAAGCTTCTTAATCCCAGCATCTTGTTAATTCCTGTTCCTTTTACCTCGAAAATCTTGCCTGACTGTTCATTTGGATGACTCCCTCTCAACTTTTGGACTTAATTTTAAGTTCTAGTTCCTGAAACAGGCTTTCACTCTTTCCCCGTCTAAGTAACCCTCCATAATCCACTCATGTTTCTCTACCACATTACCCCCTACTTCCTTCTATGCACTTGTCACAATATAAAATATCTCATTTGTCTACTAGTTTACTATCTGTCTTCCCCTACTGAATGTCAGGTTCAAGAGTGCAGGCACTGGGTCTATCTTGTTTATCACTACATGCCCTGTGTATTCACTATAGATTTCTTCTAAATATTTCAAACAGTAGCATATTAGTCTTATGCAAGGTGCCATAACTTACTTCATTCTTTCCTATTTGTGGATAGGCAATAGTTTCTGACTTTAAAATAGTGCTATGAGCATCTCCATGCATAACATTCCTTGTTCCTAACTCTGGTGATTTTGTTCAGTAATATCTCACAAGTAGAAATATTGGCTCCATGATGGAGCATGAATATGCCTAAGGCTCCTCCATTAAAATGGACACACTACACTCAAGAAAGTTTGTCTAAAAACCTGGCATAAGTCCCACAACTCCTGAATGTGAAGTCCATGAAACAAGAGACATGTCTTCAAGATGAGAATTGCATATGAATCATCTGGGAATCTGATGAAAATTCAGGCTCCAATCTAGGATATTCTGGAGTGAGGCCTGAGATACTTCATTTCTATCTAACAAGCTCCATGGAAGACTCCCCCAGAGGCCCTCATCCTGCCTGCTCTTTCATGTGAGAGTCTCGACTCCATGCTCACACAGCCCCTGGGCAGCTATTTCTCTGGCCAGACCACAGCCTCCCAGGCCAGCAGCCCTGGCAGCACAACCTGTGTTTGTTTCTGCTCTTCTTGCCTCAGGCCTTGTCTCCATTTGGCTCTCAACTCCAGACTCCAAGGCCCTTGACTTATGTGTGGCACTTAGGGTTTTGATTGGGCTTGCCGCTTGGTGTGGGGTGAACTTATCCCCTTAGATTCTAGAATGCTCCACTGCCCTGGGTAAGGTAGTGGTCATCTGCAACTACTTTTCTTGCCTGATCTCTGTCTATCCATCTTTTTTTCTGTGAAGAACCCCCACCATCAGCCTTTCCTACTCATGTGGCTTGGGGAAAGTTAACTCTCTATAATATCAGAATCAAAAATTGACCATATAACCTAGATCTAGGCAATGAACAGATTTTATCTCCTTTGATTTCAGTAACTTGTTTGAGGGTAGACATGTGACCTGGTCCCAAGAAAGCTGTGCCAGAGAGCTTTTGTGGCTGTGTGAATGAGACATTCTCTCCCCTCTGGGAGGCTTTCAGGGCCACTACCTCAGCTAACTGACCAAAGAGCAAGGCCAACACGGGAAGCAGAGCTAAGGTAACTCCTGATGTCATAATTTGAGGCCCTGGGTCAAGCTGGACCTGAAACTGACTTGATTTTGATGGGGATGGGTCATGGAGCTAGCACCAAGCCATCAAAGCAAGGCACTTTAGATCCCAGGATGCTCCACTGCCCTGAATGAGGTAGTTGATATCTGTGACCACTTTTCCTGGGCACTTGGGCACTGAGACTTTTGTATGTCTGTGTGTTCAGCGCTAATTCAGGAGGGAAGAGGTCCACAGAAAGAGAAGCCCTAAGAGTTTGCTTGCTCCCCCCATATGTGCCTGTGTGTGCATGGGCACACACAGCCCAACCCAGAATAGTGAGGATCAAGTGGGAGTGGGGGAGACTTAGCCAATAGGCAGGAGGATGCTCCCATCAAATGAAAGGTTTTCTCATGTTACTGGCATCTTTGCATGATACTGAGTGAGCTTTGAAACAAAAATAAGAGACACATTGGTCAGATAACAAGCATAAAGCTTAATGGAAGCATGAGTCACAACAGCACGGAAATATGGTATAACCTCCAGACAACCTCTCACCTTCCATCTTACCTTGGAAAGGAAGTCCTCAGTGCTGTCACCATCTTTTTCTTGCACATGAGCAGGGCTTTTAAATGCACCATTGTGGGGAGGGTGGTAATCCAGAGAGGAGAGGTGACTGGGTTAAGGTCACACAGGCCACTGGGGCCAGTGTACTATTTAAGGGAGAGGTGACCAGGTCAAGGTACAATCAGTCTACTAGGACAGAGGAGATACTTAGGCAAACTTAGGCAAAGGTTTTTTTTTTTTTTTTTTTTTCACTAAAACCCTGGGTTTAACTCATCGCCAGAGGCATGTTTCCTGGGAAGATACAGAGGCTGAAACCACAAGACCCTCACTTGTTCAGCCCCTTCTTAGATCCCACACAAAACTCTGGGTACTTTTTCTTAAAAAGCACCACCCCANTTTTTTTTTTTTTTTTTTTTTTTTTCACTAAAACCCTGGGTTTAACTCATCGCCAGAGGCATGTTTCCTGGGAAGATACAGAGGCTGAAACCACAAGACCCTCACTTGTTCAGCCCCTTCTTAGATCCCACACAAAACTCTGGGTACTTTTTCTTAAAAAGCACCACCCCAAACTATCAGTCTATGCTTTAGGTCCCATAAGTTGTGACTCGGCCTCAAACCCCTATCAGCCCAAGACTGTTTCCCACTTCTTTCTCTATCACCTTTCAAGAATTCAAATTCAAGGGTGTTGTCACAAACTTAACAGGTTCTGAAAGGTCTTTGCTTCTAGGGTATCCCTGCTTGTCCTCCCATGAAGTTTCTTCCCTATTTTTGATAAATTAGACACTTGTTATGCAAACAACATCTATAGAGACTCATTTTACAAGATGCCTACATGCCTCTTTCAAGGTCTTGTGCTTTATATGTCTACACTGCTCTTAACAAGTTTATTAAGTTTTAAGCTCTGATTAATTCTATTTCCCCCTTTTGTTTCATGATCATTTTTATGAATCATATTTCTCTCTTTTGCTATTATTTCCTTCTGTGTAAAAACATACCACATATCATTTTATATTTTAATGCTATAATTACTCAAATCTTTGTTGGTCTGATTATACTGTTTGTTATTTTAGTTGATTTTTCTATGATATTTTATATCCTTATGTGATTTTGGATTTTTTATCATAAACTCTTATCTGGTGGAATTAAAAAAAATAAATAAAAATAAAATCAAACCCTCCTTCTTCTTCTCCTGGGGTCTCTGCCCAGCTGGTAGAAGGGGAGAAGCCCTTAAGAAACTCCCTAGCCATCCACCCAGTGACCCATAAGAGAAGCCCCACCTCCTGGCCAGGCAGTGCCAGTCTGTTAAGAGTGGACTATGTTTTTTAGGCAAAATAGCTCCACATCCTCACATGTGCTTCTGTCAGTACCTATCGCTTCACAGGAAGCATCTGCAAAACCCAGCTCAGTGTCTGGTCCTGGGTGGATGTTGACAAAGCTCAGTAGGGAGCCACCTGCTCAAGGCTGGGTGGGCTCCAGGGTCTCAGATGGATGGGCAAAGGTGGGGGCAAAGGATCTGGCAGGGAGGCAATGAGAGAGGCTTCTGAGAGGAGACTTAGGGCAACCACCTCCTGAAGGAGAGCATGAAACACGTTTTCAATCCTCCAGGACTGGGAAGGCATGCAGGCCCCACCCCACAATAACTCATGTGCAGGATGCTCTTTATCGAAATCTGCACACAACCTGCCTGTACGAGTCAGATTTTGCAAAAAAAATTTAAAATGTTTGACACCTTCTTCCCCTCCTTCCCCAGTCGAGTCCTGCAGGGACAGCATGGACCCAGTCTCCAGCCTGCTGACCACTGGTGGACAGGTCTGGGACAACTGAAAGCAGGGTCCTGTGGGTCCCAGGTCAGCTGGCTGCATGTTGAGGAGCAGGATCCCTGGTAGCAGCTCTTCATGTCTTTCAGTTCTTAACAAGATATATGATGGGCAAGTATCTTCTCTGATTCCATAGGTTGTTGCTTTTTCACTCTGTCTATTGTGTGCTCTGATGCTCAGAAGTTTTAGCTTTGAAACAGTCCATGTTGCCTATTTTTATTTCTGTTTCTTGTGTTTACGTTTTCATATCTAGGAGGTCCTTGCCAAATGCAATGTCATGAAGATTTCCTGCTGTGTTTCCTTTTAGGAGTTTTATACCTCTGTGTGTCACATTTAGCTCTTTGATCCATTTTGACTTAATTTTTTCCTATGGTGTGTATTTTTAAATAGAATATTATTCATAACTAAACTGAGCTACGGCCACTTTGAAGGTATGATTTTAATAAGCATAAAGAAAGAAGACAGACCTAAAGGAGAGCATTATGCATTGTCCCACTTAAATCAATTTCAACAACAAGCAAAATTAATTCCAAAGTTAGAAAATTGGCTTCCCTTGGCTAAGAGAGAACCATAAGCTGAAATCGGTGCATCAGGGGGTGCCCAGACTGTTGGTAATGTTCTATTTCCTATGTGTGCTGGTTCATGACGCAATGCACATGTGATTTCCAGTCTTTTCGGTATATAAGCTATGCTCAACTTGAAAATCCATTCAGATGATTATAAGACTATTTTCTGGTTATTCCCGAGGCCAGAGGGCATGATGGTTGATGCAAGATTCTGAAAGTACAGGTTGTAGATTAATATATCCTGTATCTAAACTTTTTCTGTCTCAGAAACCCTGACCAAGTGACTACCTCTCTGGACTTCACTTTCTTCATCTGTGAAATGGATTGATTGTATAGCTCCCTCAGTTGATTACATGGCCCTTAATTACTGAGCGGGCCAAATCTTTGCTGACATCCAGCAAGAACTCAAAGAGCTGAATAAATAATCTTGAGGTGGTAGAATGAAGACAGCACTGGAAATCCAACAGATTTCCCAGTTTTCAGTTTGAATGCCTGCAGTGACAGCACATGCATCCGTGTCACTGTCATGGCCTTTCTCAGAGCAGAGCGGCTTGTATTTCTGGAATCTCAGGTTCAACTTTCATTTTTATTTATTTATTTTTAAAAATTTTTATTGTAATAAATGTAGTTAATTTACAGTGTTGTATTAGCTTCAGGTGACCACCAGCCCAGTGATTCAGTTATATATATTTATGTATTTGTAAATATTATATGTTTATAAATATTATATATATATCAGAAAATATGTATATTACAAGATTATTATAAGATATTGAATATAGCTATTATATTCATTATTCATATTATATTAATTACCTATTTTATATATAGCAGTGTGTATATTTTAATCCCAAACTCTTACTTTATCCCTATCCCCCTTCCCCTTTAGTAACTGTAAGTTATTCTTATTGTTGTTGCTGTTTATTTTGGCTGTGATGCATCCTCATTTTGTGGCTCATGGGCTGAGTTACCCCACAGCATATGGGATCTTGGTTCCCTGACCAGGGATTGAACCCCTGTCCCCTGCATCGGAAGGCAGATTCTTAACCACTGGACCACCAGAGAAGCCCCATGAGTTTGTGAGTTTTTCTCGTGAGTTTTCTATGTCTGTGAGTCTATTTCTGTTTTGTACATAAGTTCATTTGTATCATTTTTCAGATTCCTTTTTTTGTTTGTTTAGTTTTGTGTTTGCCAGGTGAATTCCACAACACATGCTGTCGTGATTACTTATTTTTCTATTTGCATATTGTTTGTTCTTAAAAAGAAAGCTGTTTGCTCGAAACATTTGAAGAAATTGTTGAATTTCACCCTTTTGGTTTTGTCCTGCAGGAATTAGATGTTGTTCTTTGTGTGTATGATGGCATTTATCTTGGGTGTAAGTGTCCCAGCTGTGGGAAACTCAAATTTGTTTCTTGAATGCAGCCCCTTGAGTTTTGTTTTCCAGAACTGGATCATTTTCAGTTATAATACTGCTGAGTTGACTTGTAAATGAATTCTATTCAGCTGATTCAAAAGTAAGTGCTTAAAAATTAAATACTTCCTAATATTTAGGAAATCAGCCAAATGAATTTCTGATCCTCATGATCTGAGAAATAGTCAATACTGAATTGATGTGTGGTATAGTTTAAACTTTCTAGTTTGTTAACTTTAACACTTCCATTGCACTTATATATAAATATAATATAATTATAAATATAGTATAATATAATAATAGAGGTCAAATAAGAGCTTATGACTGTTTCAAATTTGTCAGCAAGGAAAATAACTTGATATAATGAAACTTTGCCTGTCTAAAATAGTCTCTCCAGATTTTGGTAACTTGAAATTGAACTAAGTTAAATGGCAAGAACTCATTGACTACCTGGTTCATTTCAAATAGGATACAACATTGACTGCTGGGCAGATCTAAGTTTACTACCTTTGCTTTCTTAGAAGTGGAAAATTTTAAACTAAAGCATAAGTTTTCAATCAGAAAGCGCTTGTATGGCCAACAGTTCACAATTACTTGCCTCTTGCTTTTCACTAAAAATTAAGGTGTGTAAGAGCTGAGGAGTCTAATAACAAAGCTAATTAAAGGTACAAAAATAATTTTTAAAAAGTGTTCCAGAGTACAGTAGGAAAGTAGGATATATATTTTGAGTAAAAAAGGGGTTTTATGCAGAGTCTGGATGAGATTAAATTAGATGTAGGTAAATGGATTTTGCTATTAAAAGTAGACTGACGCAAGGCTAGATTTGATTCCTCTTTGTTAACAGAACAAGTGTACTTAGAATGCTCTTTTGATAACAGATTATATGGACTTCCTTGCCTTTAAGTGATCTAGATTTGCTTTGAGATCTCTTCTCACTTTGCCTAAGAAGTAGGTCTCAAAGTGACCTGTGATGTTATTTGATCAAGTGCTTATAAAATTTCTGACAAAATTTCCAAACACTGAATATTAATTAAAGTTCTTTTGACCTCCAGCTAATTTGGAGATGCTTTAGAAGACTCCTGAGGCATCTCAGAGAGGAATATCTATCCAGTATTGTTTGGCATATAGAATTACATAGGAAGCATTGTTAAAGGAGTGATAAGTCTTCTCAGATTATATAGTATGGATAAATGTTACTACTATAGATATTCTAACATTTATATAAAGTTTCTGAAATGTACATATGTCCTTGTATAATCTATCAGCCGTAATTGTCTGTGATTCTTTTGAAGATATGCTGTATGCTTTAGAAAAATAAATAAGTTAAATCCATAGAAATAACTCTCCAGTTGCAAAACCAGGTTTGCAACTGACACTGCTCTTCATGAAATATATTGTGAAATTCTTTAAACTAAGAAAAAATATTGCTCCTACACCTCTTCCAAGAATTTTTTTTAAATACACAATTACTAGTTACTATAGATGTTCCATTAAAAGTTACAATGATAAGACACATTTTCTTCCTTTTGACTCATTTTCTTTAAACCTCACCCCATTTATTTGTAAAGTCAATGTACAATTTAGAAGTCATTTGAAGTCTTTCCCAATTTTTAAACAAAAATTTTATCTTTTAATATGCATTCTAAAAAACTTTGGGTATGAATATTTTGTTTATTTGCAGGGAAATATATATAATTATCAAACACTGGTATCATTTTAAGCATTAAAATATAGCCAGTGGAGACATACACTGATCAATAAAATCACTGTCTTTATATGTACAGTTCAGCATTATATTTATTCACAACTCTGTTACTTATTCAAAATACTTTGTCAGCATTTCTTTGATGCTGACAAAGAAAAATATTTGTAAGTTCTCAAATATTTAGTGAGATAATTTTAATCTTCATTTTAGGGGATGATAATTCGTGTTTAATTGATGTATTGTATGATGAGCTTCAAAATTTTATTTCTGCCATGTTCAGTCACTAAATCATGTCCAACTCTTTGTGACCCCATGGACTGCAGCACTCCAGGCTCCCCTGTCCTTCACTGTCATGGTCCAACACCAAATAATGCAAATTTTCTTCTTGATCAAGTTCAGTAGATGGTAGTTAGATCTGAGAATTTAAAGAAGGGATGTATCTGAAACACTTAAGTTCTATATGTATAAAATGTTCAAAATTAGTTAGCTTAAAAAAGGCAACTCATTAAAAAACTATCACCTATCCCAGTAATATCAGGAACAAGCCAATAATGTCCCCTGTTTCACCAGACTGTACTTAGATCTCCAGAATTCATTCATCTTGTGTAACCAAATTTTATACAATGTGACCAACATCTCCCATTATGCCCATTGCAAGTTATAGACAGTCAAGACTCTGATTTGTGTTGGACTTTAGTATATTCCACATATAATTGAGATAATATAGTATTTTCTTTCTCTGTTGGCTTACTTCATTTGGCATAATATCCTTCAGATTCATTCATGCTGTCCCAGATGAAGAGATGTCCTGGTTTTAAAGCTGAATAATATATGTTCATTTATATCACATTATCCTTATCTGTTTATGCTAAACTCAAGGAAATAGTGAGATGATACCTCAAGTTTCTAATAAATATTTAAATTAAAAAAACTTAATTGCTAGCATCAAATTTTAGTGAGACTGGGGAGGGAGTAAAATTACCATGTGTTGCTGATGGGAGTATAAAAAATATAACCAATTAGAAAAACTAATTGCCTTTTACTTATAAACTTAAAATTTTATCATATTATCAAAAAAAGTAAAAGTATACATAAAAATAAAAACTCTCTGAACTTCTAATATACCCTCCCCTTCTGTATAACTCCAGTCATCTACAGTTAGCTTCTATCACATCGAGCATTTAACAAAAATCAATGCGAGGAAAATAGAAGGAACAGAAAGGTGAGTCCCAGCATCTACATCCTCATTATTGTTATGGGATTTCTAGTGCCCAGCTCCCAGATTTGGAAACTATTATGAGTAATAACTCAAATAATAGCTGTGAGTTTTCCAGTGCAACACAACCTACTTGTAAACACATAGCAGATGCTCAAAAATCATTGTGCTAATGACTATATACATGTTGTTTTCCAAGTAGAGATTTACCAACATGTTACAGCCTTTATTAAACTTCTGTAAACTTTAAAGTACCAGTCAAACATGTGATCCTTCAAAATGGTTATGGTGGTCTTTAGTAGAACCAACAGTAGCGTGTTGCAATAAGCTGGTCAGTGGAAGGGACTGAAATGTGGTGTGCCTGGCTTCTCTAGTGTCGTGCTACTGAAAACAGGTCTGGGAGAAGCATAATCACAAGGAAGAAACTTGATAAAGATTCCAATTCATGGACCCCACTCCAAACCTGCAAACCACAATATCTTTCATGCTTCCTGAAAGCTTTGTACGAATATTAAAATTTGAGAGGCAAGATTTACATATGTGCTTATCACTCTAAGCTTACAATAAAGATGATCTAGTGAGTTTTAATAACCACTATCCCCTGTGACCACCTTCACAGATTCTGCCCAAGCACACTTTTTTTAAAATGAGGTATAATTGACCTAAAAGTTGTAGTTGACCTACAATAATACTTGATTCATGTTTTGTAGACATTGTTTCAGGTGAACAATATGATTACCATAGATTAAAAATACTTTTTAAACTACATACTCCAGGCAATTCCAGGATTAAGCCACAGGTAAGCAAAATGGCTCCCAGATATACCTCTGGTGTGACAGTTGAGTACAATCTTTGGTTCAAGGAAAGATAAGAAAGAGAACCTGTGTGAGAGGGTTAGATCCTTGCAATTCACATTCCCAGTTGCTGTAGCAAAATTAGTGATTGACTACGGGAAAGCAGGGTATGTGAAAACAAGCAGGAGAAAATAAGTTTTTTTTAAGTCGGAACTCATCTTTTCCCTGAATCTCTCAGGTGATAAAGAACAGAAGGGAATGACCTTTTCTGCACTTCATGGGCCTTCTACCTCTGTGGGAGAGGGTAGCAGGTGAAAGGTCTGTGCTGACACCTTCAAAGAGGTACAGGTGTACTTTAGATGCACAATATAGCCTGAGAAAGAAACCTAGAAATGGAGGAGGAAGAGAAATAAGTGGCACGTTCTCAGGTAAATATCATGAAGCAGGTTAGCAGATGTGTCCTCTTTTCTTGCTGAAATTTCAAGTATTTAGAACTTGCAAACATTTACTTCTTTACCACTGGTGGTTCTGCCTAATAAATTTGTCTCAATGACTTTATTTTCCTAATGATATAAAAAGGTAGATGTTTTTCTTTAAAAAAAAAA
>SJYA01006390.1:0-20345 GCA_006410615.1 Neotragus moschatus
CCGTGCTGGACGACAGCCGGGTGCGCGGCAAGCCCATGGAGCTCATCATTGGCAAGAAGTTCAAGCTGCCCGTGTGGGAGACCATCGTGCGCACCATGCGGGAGGGGGAGATCGCCCAGTTCTGCTGCGACGTCAAGGTACCCCGTGTCCCACGCCTGCCTGTGTCTGTCTGGCCACTCCTGATTCCCTGTCCTCTGCCCTGGCTGGGCCACCACCAACTCCCTCCAGGGCACTGCACTGCCAGGACACTGGTCTCCTGGCCCCAGTCTGCCTTTTCCTCTCCTTTAGCCAGACTGCAGCCAGGAACTGGCTCTCAAGTGCAATAACCGCTACAGCTCCTTGCTTCAATCCCCTCTGCTCCTGGTCACTGTCGAGCTGAAGCACAAGCCATAGATGCCCACGTGGCCCCTGCAGGGTCTCCCTCCCACTCACCTCCCTGTGTTCCCATCTCCTCCTTAGCCAACATCCTCCTTCCTACTTCAAACTAATTCCTGGGTCACCACCCCGAGGAAGCCTTCCCTGACTGCTGGTGCTTGACTCGAACCCCTCCTCTGGGTTCTCCACCTCTCATACTCTGCATGGCCAGGATCTGGTCCTTTGTCTGCATTTAGGCCACTTCAAGGCAGGGATTAGGCCTGTTTACCTTGAAAGTGCCCAGTGTGGGCCAGCCCAGAGCCAGGACTCAGAACGTATCTGCTGACTGGATGAACATTAGCTGAGCAGTCGGCCCGAGCTGACAACAGGGTTAGTGAGAAGAGCTGGTTGGGTGTGAGGATGGTCTGGCTTCTGCCATCCCAGCAAGTGTCCCTAGTGAAAGGTCAAAAACTAGGTCCCTGGGACTTCCCTGGTGGTCCACAGGTTAATACTCTGCCCTTTCAATGCAGGGGGCGTGGGTTGGATCCCTGGTCGGGGAACTATGATCCTACATGCCATATGGCCAAAAAGTAAAAAAAAATTAAAGTAGGCCAAGACTTAAAAAAAAAAAAAACCCCATAAAAAAGCTAGTTCTCCAATGTCTGAGGGTCCTCCGTGAGGATTTTGAAGCCCAACTCAGATGGGCCCCAAAAGGGGTGGGGGTGGGGCCGGAGAGAAGAGATGCTGGGAACAGAGTGTGGAAGGGCCCCTGAAATGATGAGGAGCCCAGCTCATGGGCTGCGAGCCTGGGAGGAGGACATGTAAGAGGTAAGAATTCCCCTGGATCTGTCAGGGCTTGGGAGACAGGTTGGCAGTGGGAGTGCGTGTTTGTGTGTTGGGGGAGTGGGAAGCGTGGGTTTTTGGCCTGAAAGTGATGGAGGGCTGGGAGGCCAGAGGAGTCGGGAAGGAAAAGTCCTCCTGGGCCTCAGTGCCCTTTCTCAGATGGTGATGGGGCAAGGGGCGGGGCCTCTCGAGCCCATGACCAGCCAGCAGGTGCTGACAGAGGCCGCCCCCCCCGCCCGCTCACCCTCTGCAGCATGTGGTGCTGTACCCACTGGTGGCCAAGAGTCTACGCAACATTGCAGCCGGCAAGGACCCCCTGGAGGGCCAGCGGCACTGCTGTGGCATCGCCCAAATGCACGAGCACAACTCCCTGGGCCACGCCGACCTGGATGCCCTGCAGCAGGACCCCCAGCCTCTCATCTTCGACATCGAGATGCTGAAGGTGAGGGGCCACCAGGCCAACCCCCTACCGCCCAGCTTCAGAGAGGGTGTCGGCTCTGCCCGCCTGCCCAGAGCTGGTGGCTCCCTGACTGTTCGGGGGCTGGGGTGGGACAGGCAGAAGGACACCTGGCAGTGCCCTCCCTCCTGGGGCCCCTCCCTGCTCCCTCAGGTCTCTGCCAAGATGGCTTTTCGCCATCTTGCTCACTGCCCTGTTTCTGGACCCCAGCACAGTGCTGGGCACGCAGGAGATGGTGCACATGTTTGCTGAATGGTCAGTGGATGAAGAAGTGACTCTGCTTCTGGTATCCTGTGTCCCAGGCCCAGCCAGCCCAGGGCTGACCCCGGGCCCTGACCTGGTCTATGCCCCGGCAGGTGGAGAACCCTGGCACGTACCAGCAAGACCCGTGGGCAATGACGGATGAGGAGAAGGCAAAGGCAGTGCCGGTTATCCACCAGGAGGGCAACCGGTTGTACCGCGAGGGCCACGTGAAGGAGGCCGCTGCCAAGTACTACGATGCCATCGCCTGCCTCAAGAACCTTCAGATGAAGGTGCTGCCTGGAGGCTGCGCTGGGTGAGGGGAGGGGCCAGGAGGGCCCCAGGGGGCCCAGGTTTCAGCATCTTTTGCCCTCTCCCTGCCTCCGCGCCCCCAGGAGCAGCCTGGGTCCCCCGACTGGATCCAGCTAGATCAGCAGATCACCCCGCTGCTGCTCAACTACTGTCAGTGCAAGCTGGTGGCTGAAGAGTATTACGAAGTGCTGGACCACTGCTCCTCCATCCTCAACAAGTATGATGGTGAGCGCTGGGCACTGGGTCGCCAAGGCAGGGAGGCAGCCTCCTCCCTCACCTCTAGGCCTGCCGTGTCGCCCCCATTCTGAACTCCCATGGGAGCCTCACCCAGTAGTTCCCACCCAGTGAGGCTGTGGGCTGTGCTGTGCCAGTGAGATAGGAATAGGGCTTGGGGGCGGGGTTTGGCATCCTCAGGGCAGGAGGGCTCCGTCCATGCCGGGCCCCTGGTGCCGGCAGTCAAGGTGGGGTGCTGGTTGGGCCCCCTTTCTCATGCCCTTGTGTGTTTGCCGCCCACTGGTGCCCTCTGTAGACAATGTCAAGGCCTACTTCAAGCGCGGCAAGGCCCACGCGGCAGTGTGGAACGCCCAGGAGGCCCAGGCTGACTTCGCCAAGGTGTTGCAGCTGGACCCGGCCCTGGCGCCTGTGGTGAGCCGTGAGCTGCGGGCCCTGGAGGTGCGGATCCGCCAGAAGGACGAGGAGGACAAGGCCCGCTTCCGAGGCATCTTCTCCCACTGATGGGGCCCCGCTGGCCTGGCTGCCCTGCCTACTGCTGCCACCACCGACGCTGCCAGCCCACCCGCCCACCCCCACTATATCATGCTTCTCTGTATATAAAGGCCTTATTTATCTGTCTCTCTCTGGGTCTGCCAAGCTGATCCACTGGGAAAGCTGGGGTCATTGCCCCTCATTTCCTGGTACTTGGGTGGTTTGGGGAGGCAAACAATTGGGGTTCTAATCCCAGCTCCCCGTTCATCAGCTCTGAGACCTCTTTGGGCCTCTGTGTGCCTGACAGAGAAACGAGGATGGTCTCTGTCACAAGCGAAGTGTTTCTTGCTGGCCAGGGCCGAGGTGCCTAGGAGCCTTCAGTCTCAAGGGGGAGACGAAGCAAGTGCAAGCCAGGAGGCTTAGTGCCCGGGTAAGGTGGGCTTCCAGCGCAGTCCTCCCCATCGCCCCCCTCCCAAGCCCCAATCTCACGATTTCAGCTCATGCAGGCAGTGGTTCTGGTGAGAACCACTGGGAACTGATGGGCCCCTGGGATCTGAAAGGCTGGCTCAGGTGGGGAGGGGAAGGAGGGTGGGGGAGGCTGGCTCTCCAGGTCCCAATCTTGGCCCTGCCCTCTGACTTGCTGCCTGACCCTGGGCACATCCCAGCTCCTCTTTGCCCTTCAGCATCTCTATTGAACTAGAAACCGTGAGCTGGGCTGCCCTGTGATGCCATGCTGGTGGGCAGTCAGGCAGGATGCAGGCGGTGTTTATTTCCGTGGAGTTACACACGCTGGAAACGGCTCTGTACCTTTGCTGCTCCCTCCTCCAGCCCCCAGGGTTGGGTCCCCCAGCGTGAAAGGGAACTAACCCTGAGGGCAAACAGATGCAGGAGTGGGCTCAGCCTTCCACAGGCGGCCCATGGGGCTTCACAAGTGTATGAATAAATAACCCAAGCCCAGTCACAGTTGGGGCCTCACTCTTCGCTGTCCAGCTTGAGGCTGATGCTCCGTGCCTTGCCTCGCGCCAGGGTGGTGGGCGGAGTCCCTGGGCTCTCCCGCTCCACCTGGCTGGGGCCCCTCGAGCGGAGCAGCTGGCTCTGCTTCCGGAGGAAGTCCACAGGGGCAGCCCCACCATAGCTGCTCTTGGCCAGGGCGGCCCTTGAGGGTCCCGCAGTGGCATGAGGGTGGGAGCCGGCCTCCAGCTGGCCCAGGTGGGCCACGTAGCCATCGGACAGGAACTGCGGGCAGAAGTGGGCAGGGTGAGAGGATGGCTGGTCTTGGGCTCACACGCTGCCCTCACCTGCCCTTCCCAGGCTCTGGGCAGCGCTGGCTGCAGTACCAGGCTGGCACAGCCTGGCCAAACCCCACCGGGGAGCCTGCCCCTCTCTGGACCTCGTCCTGAGTTTCCTCATCTATAAAATGGGGTTTTAGAGGGAAGTAACAGCAGCTAACATTTAGCAAGCACTTGCTTTGTGCCCAGCCCGGTGCTCACTGACATGCAGTAAATCACGGGCTCTTCGTGACAGCAGCGGAGATCTGCGCAGGTTTATCCTTTCCATTTTACAGACAGGAAAGAGGCTCAGAAAGGTCAAGGCTTGTGCCCAGAACCATGCCAGCGTGGAATGAGCACCCAAGGTTTTGCTCATACTCCAGCTTGAGTTACCCATCCTGGCCTGTCCAGCAGCTTCCAGCTGCTCGTGACCTCCCCGATCCTAGGAGAAGCCCAAGTTCCCCGAAGCCGGCCAGCCTGTTCACAGCCTCCCTCCTAGGTTCTTAACACACGAGTGGTCCTCATGGCCCAGCCTCAGGCTCCCATGCTCCAGCTGGCTCGCAGTCCCACCTTCACTCGGCCCTCACCTGACACTGCGCCTGCAGCTTCCGCACGGCGCGGCCCACAATGTAGGTCTGGCTGGGGGGCAGGCCCAGCGCCGCATACACGGCCACGTCTTTGGGGGACCCGTAGCCGGCCACGAAGATCAGTTCCACCTGTGGCCGGAGAGGCCAATCAGCAGCCCGCGGCGGGGCGGGGTGGGAGACAGAGGGTGGGGTCTGGTGGGCGATCTGCGCTGAAGGGTTAGGGGCGGGGCCGCTTAGTCTCCATCACCAGGTCTGGCTGGTGGGTGGGACCAGCCGACTTTCCTAGTTGGTCCCAAGGACTCTAGAGACCCTTGGGGGGACGTGCAGTCTGTTAGGCAGGGAGCCGGGGCCATGCAGGTGGGAACAAATGGGCCTCCTCCCGGGGCAATCGCGGGGTTCAGGGGCTCTCCCCAGCCACCACACCTCCTGCACCAGGCTCTGGAGGAACATAGCCTTCTGGCGCAGCGGGTCGTGAGTGAGGCCATCGCAGAAGGAGACGACGCCGTGGGGGAAGTTGTGCTGCGACAGCCAGGCTACCACGCGGTGCTTCTGCATATCAGGACGGCCTGTCACGTACACGATCAAGTATCCCGCATCCTGCCAGTGCCTGCAGGAAGGGGCGGCAGTCAGCCCCGCGCACCAGGGGTGGGGACCAGTCCTCACAGCGAGCCGGGGAAGGGAAGGGGCAGCCGCTCCTACCTGACCACGTCCACGGCGCCGGCACGCACCTTGGGGTCACTGCCCATGATGGACACGCTGGCGGTGAAGGAGCCGTCGATACTGAAGACCACGGCCTCAGTGCCGCGGGCCACCACTGTTAGGCAGCATTCGGCGTAGGTGTGGTCGCCCCTACGGCCCAGGTGGGGGTGAGGGTGGGTTGCTTTGTGAGCGGCGTAGGACTGGGGCCCACGGGAGCCCCGCTCCGCAGTGGCCGGGCCGCCCCGTGCTCACCTGACCACCATGCGCACGGGGTAAACGCCGACGCCCAGCGCACGCTCCACAGGCACCGGGAAGGTGAGACGGCCCGAGCTGTTGGTGACCTCGGTGCCAAAGTGGATCCACTTGCCCGACAGCGGCTGCGTCATGATGTAGATATCCACCTAGCAGGGAGAGTGGGCTAGCGGGTCCCCCTGAGCGGAGCAGAGGGACCCTGAGTGATGTGGAGCTGTGCGGAAGAGGGCTGAGGCGGGGGAAGGAGGACGGGGCTTGGGGCTCAACCTAGCAGGACCCGGAGCTGTCCAGGGAACAGGAGGCGGGACCGGGGAGCTCCCGCCTGGGGCCAGGTCAGTCCGAGGAGGGGGCTGGTCTACGTGGGACTGAGGCCTCTGTATCCTAACCTTCTCTCCCGTGAGCGTGACCACATCCAAGGGTCCGTACATGAAGCGCCCGTTCAGCACCTGGGGGCGGCCCTCGCACACCACCGTGTCGCTCGCCCGGTGGTTGGAGGTGACGTTCTGGCGGGAGGAGACAGTGTGAGCCCGCGGCCAGGAGATGGCAGGGAGGCGGGAAGAGCTGGTGAGGGGGACCCGCCGCCCAGACGTGTGCGCGCTGCCTGGAGGAGGCGGGCCAGCTCGCTCCGAGAGAGGGGCCAGGGCCGAGGAGAGGGTGCTTCTGCTGACCCCGATCAGAGGTCCTGGGGGTCCTCTGGCGCATTGCGGATCCAAGGGGCGGAGGCAATACAGACCCGGTGCAGAGGCTGAGAGGGAAGAGGGGGGGAGGGGACTTGGTGGTACCCGGGGGCGGGGCCTAGGTAGGAGGAGGTGGGACCTGGGAGGGGCATAGGGGCGGGGATCCCAGGGAGACTTGAAGTCGCTAGCCGAAGGGCACCTACCCGAATCTTGACTTGGGTGCGTTTGCGCTGCCACTTCTCCCTGGGGAAGGCCGGGCTGTAGATGGACGGCTCCTCGCACTCAGTCAGGTGTGGCCGCTCCTTCTCGATCACCTGCGCGGGATGGGCCCCAGCGAGGGCACATGAAGCGACGGGTTGGGGAGGGGTCCCTGGGGCTGCCCCTTCCCCAATTCCGGCTCCCTATCCTTGCCCGCTTACTCCCCCCACCCCCACCCCCGCCGCATCCCTGGGCCCACCTGTCGCAGGATGAAGGCCACCACGTCAGCCGATTCCCAGTAGCTGGCGTGGAAGAGGTGGGGCAGCGTGACGGTGGGGAAGGCGGTGAGCGCCTCCGGGCAGTACAGCGAGTAGTCAATCCGCTTGGTCCCCCACCAGCGCTCCAGGACTGCTCGGCCGCGGTGGGCAGTGAGTCAGGAGTGGCCTCTCACCCCAGGCCCAACTGTCTGGCCTCTAGGGTTCTTCCCTCCCTCTCTTCCACCAGCTCTGCTCTTTGCCAAGTCCAGAGTTGGGTGCTGGGGCCCTCTCCTTCCAGAGCAAAGGCTCTGGGGCAAGGGTGTTTCTGCTGGGCTTCAGCGGTGGAACAAGTATCTGCACAGCCACTACCGCCCCCCCCACCCCCAGGCGGGGCGGCTGGCCGGACTTACTCTTAACCACCTCACTAGTAGTGCTGGGGGCAGTTGGCTGGGCTGGTGGGTCACCGCCCAACTCACTGCCCTTCCAGAAAGCACCACTGGCAGACGTGGGTGTTGAGGGCACCAACATCTCCAGCTCCTCCAGAAAGAGGCCTGAGTGGGTCTGCAGAGTGTCGGCTGTGGGTGGAGGGCAGCCTCAGTGGTGGGCTGGGCCAGGCCACCCTCCTGTCTTCCCACTGGGGTTCCAGGACTGCTCTGCCCCACACCTCCCCCATCTCCGCTGCCAGCCTTTCCTTGTCAGGTCTTGGCTGAGGCTGAACTGCCCCAACATGTGGGTGGATGTGAAGGGTGGGGGCATTCTCCCCTGTTAGCAGCATTCCTGCCAGAATGCCTGCCACCATCACCCCAATCCAGGCCCGTTTGTCTCAGGGGGCCAGATGGGTACTCACTTACATGCATGTGTACACAACCCACACCAGGATGTGAACTCAAGTGTCCATGGAGACACAGTGCATCCCTAGACACGGATACAGCACCCCTTCACCCCCGTCCCAGTGGTGAGTGGCTGCTTTCTATGTCGCTGCCTCCCTTCTTTAGCCCAGTCACCGCCACTGCCCCCAGCTTCTGGGCAGAGGGCCTTGGGGATCCAGACTGTCCAAGGGGCCAGGCAACGGCTCCTGGTCCTGGGAGTGGTGACCTGAGAGAGTACCAATGATGCAGGGACTGCCTCTTGGTTGGGGGAGGGGGATCTATCTCCATCCCTCACTGTTGGGGCCCTTCTCCTCTTCTCTGTATTTTGGTTGGGTGCGTACCCAGCAGCAAAGACGACCCATCTCCCAGAGGGAACTTCTGATAGCGGGGCACCGCCAGGGGTGCAATGGCCTGGAACTTGGGGGCCAGCAGGGGCTCAAGGCGGGAGGCGCAGGGGTCGGCTGCGTGGAAGAGGTTGTAGATCTGCTCGCAGGCTGGCCGCATCTGGGCCACTGGTACCCAGAAGATAAAGGAGAGGGGGGTTCAGCTGGGTATCCTGAGAGGTAGAGGTGGTGTGGACCAGCTCCCTGACACACTGGGTGATCCTGAAACAGTGCTTCCCAGATTGTACTCCTTGGGAGGTCCCCGGGGTCCTGCGTAAAAGTGAGACAGGTCTCCTCGCTAACAAGGGATCAGAGCCTTTGATTTTCTGATGCTCGGGATGAAGCGTTCCCTAGGCCTGTTGGACCCCTCCTCAGGAAGGGCATCTGGGCGTATGAGTTCCTCCTGGTGCATGCTGGGAAACGTGGCCTTGGCAAGTCCCTTCTTTCTGGGCCTCAGGTTCCCCCTCTCTAGCCAAGAAACTTAATTTTTACAGTGGGGAATGGCATAAATGCTTGAATTTCCAGTGAGAGGGAGAGGTTGGAGGAGCTAAGGGGAGGGGCAGATGAAGGAGGAGGCGTGCCCCCACCTGCATCCCAAGGGCTCACCCTCCAACGTGGGCATCACAGTTTTGCGCAGAGCCAGCACCAGGCCGAGCGGGGAGCCAAAGAGGAAGAAGCCGGAGACCTTGAAGTCAAGGCGAGTGGCACAGGGGGCACCATCAGGAGCCTCAGAGGTGGCAGTGGGTGGGCAGGAGGCTGTGTTCGCCCGCCAGGGCTCCCCGGAGGAGGTGGCTGGGGGGGCTGCCTGCAGGCTGCGTGTGCAGGTGGCCGTCAGTGCTGCTGCCTCCGCAGCCCAGCACAAGCCCAGTTTGGGGTTGATGGGGCGGGAATGTCACCTGTTTTGAGAGCCCTCGGGCTCGGGACCAGCCATGTCACTGGGGGTGCGCTGAGTGGGCAGGGCAGAGGGTTCTGGGCTGGCCCTGCCCAGCCCCTCAGGCCCCTCTGCCAGGGGATCCCGCATTGGGCCCGCCTCTGGAGAGAGCAACTC
The DNA here is from genome assembly GCA_006410615.1 of Neotragus moschatus. Classification (NCBI taxonomy): domain Eukaryota; kingdom Metazoa; phylum Chordata; class Mammalia; order Artiodactyla; family Bovidae; genus Neotragus; species Neotragus moschatus. The sequence continues at coordinate 9,150 of SJYA01006390.1, forward strand.
ATTGTTCTAGAAGAAACAGGAGACAAGAAACATCCTTAGGACTGGAGACAATCGATTTCTACTTATTTGGAAGTGAGGAAGGAGGAATGGGGGTTGGGCAGGGACTTAGAGCCAGCAAGCAGAGCCCCAGAGGGGATGGATAGAGGCAGCAGGGAACAGGCTGGAGAGAGGTCAGATTCCTGGGGCAGAGAACTAGAGCAGGGGAGTCTCCCCCCCCCCACCTCCTCCCGTGGAGGCGGGTCTAGCCACACTGACCATACTTCCACGGCGGCTGCTGCTCCGGCTCCCAGTGCCCATGCTGGCACTGTGGCAGAGTGCATCAAAGCCCAGGATTCCGCCGACACCATCTCCGATCAGCACCACCTGGGGGAGAGGGCAGTGCGGTCAGGAGGGGCTGCAGCAGGGGCAGGAGGGTGGGGGAGGCTCGGCCAGCAAGTTCCCCCCAGACAACCCCTAACCCCTGACCTGCCCGCAGAAGCCGGCGCCCTCAGAGGAGCGCAGAAAGGCCGCATAGGCCTGGTTGGTGCGGGCGATGACTGTGGCCACGGCGCCCTGGTATCGGGATGATGAGGTGGCCAGCAGCGGCAAGGCGGCCAGGGGAATGTGGTCCTGGGAGCGGGACAGGCCGTCACCATCATGGCTGTAGGGGCTCAGGCTGCAGGAGGAGCGGTGGAATGGATGGGTGGACACCTCCAGGCCCACCCCTGCCCCCTCTAAGTCCCCCTGACATGTTGGCAAGTCCCAGCACCACGGGGGCTTTGTTGGGCCCACCAGTATCCCAGAGGGCTCTGTGATGGAGCCATAGACTAGAAACAGGCCAGCTGGGTGGGTGACTGGCCCAGGTGTCTGGCTTCTTGGCCCCTTCCCTCTCCGCCCCCCCACCCCACGGGGGCCTCTCTGGTTCCAGGAGCCTCCAGGTGGCTGTCCACACCTCGGGGACCCTGTGTGTCCACCCCCACCGCTTCCACCCCCCAGAGCAGTACTTGGAGACGAGGGCATAGGCAGCCGCGCAGATGGGTGGGCAGGGCACCAGGCGCAGCGCCACGTGGCCCAGGGCCTCGGGAAAGTGGACGCGGGTGACGGCCTCGAAGGCTAGGCTCAGCGTCTGCACATCTGCCCGCTTGGAGTCGGCATCTCCCGGGCCCGAGTCTAGGATGCTGCCACTGTGCAGGACGAGGAAGAGGGCATGGACTGCGCACGCCTCTGCCCCCAGCTCCCCGGCGCTGTCTCCATCTGGGCCCTGCGGGGGGCACAGTGCGATGCCAGCGACGTTAGAGCAGTGGCTGGTGGGTGGCCAGGCAGAAATGAGGCGCAGGGTGGCCGGCCATACTCACTTCCGAGTCCCTGGGTGCCCGGGCCCCGTCCCCTGGGTCTTTGGTGCCCTCGGTTCCAGGGTCTATGGGAGGGGGAGAGCCAGGGAGAGAGACTGAGGGTTCTGTGGGGATGCCCTCACCTGGCAGTTCAGATGTCCCCGCTCACTGTCTGCCTGGGCACTCCCCTCTGCCCCCATCTCCCTCAGACCTGCCCCTCTCACCCAGCGCCCCCAGGTCATTTCACACTTCTAGACCTTTGCACAGGCCAGCCAGTCTCTGCTGTTCCCAGAGACGCCTCTCCCCACAATGCCCGTTTGCCTGGAAGATTCCTTCTGATCCTTCCCTTTCCCATGTGCCTGTTTAAGTTGAAATGGATTAAATTATTGTGCAAAATTCAGGTCCCCAGTCACTCTCACCACATTTCAAGAACTTGAGAGTCACATGTGGCTAGTGACGAGTACCCTTCTATCATCTCAGAAAGTTCTTTTGGACAGAGCTGATCTAATCCTTCAAAATCTGGTTTAGACCTCACCTCCTATATGAAGACTTCCTGGCCTCCCAGTGAGCTCCTCCATTCTTTGTTCTGTCTTTTTACATTCCAACCATCCATCCACCCATCCACCCATTATCCGCTCATCATTCATCTGTGTACATAAGAGCACCCTTTCTGGGTTGCCATTCATCTTAGGACCCCTTTACATTTAGGAATGAGTAGTTCTCTGAGTCCCCACCACTTAGGGGGTGCAGGTGGCTGGTGAAGGGATAGGGGACCCTTACCTGGTGTCCCCTCAGCCTCCATGGGGGAGGCAAAGGCGTCGATGAAGTCGTTGGAGTTCCACTTGGTCATCTCCTTGGGGAAGACCTCATCACTGTCCGAGAAGCCTTCTGAAGGGACCAGGGACTGTGTCATGGGGCGGTAGGCCCTGCTTAGGGCACCCCCCCCAACCCCCAGCAGGGCTGGGGTGCTGACCGTGGGCATCAAAGAACTCCTCCTCGGAGCTGTTCTCAGAGTCCCTGGCGATGTTCTGCATGCGCCACTCAGACAAAGTCTGGGGAGACACGCCCCCTGCAGGGCCACGCGGGCCTCAGCCTGGACGTCGGCCAAGGGCCGCGCTCCCTGACACCCCACCACCGGTCCCCCTGCCCCAGCCTTACCCCCATGCTGGGACGAGTAGGAGGAACGTGAGGATGAAGACCACTGCTTGCTGAAGCTGGCATCGGGCGAGGCATCGGGGCCCGGGGGGGCCTCGGGCCCATCGGGGGTGCCGGCGAGGCTGGCCCCGGCGCGGGCCTCGGAGCTCAGCTTCCCCGGGGGGGGAGCCTCAGGGCCCTCACTGCCTGTGCTGCACTTGGCCATGCGCTGCGCCAGCATGCGGGCAGTCTCTTCCTCCAGTGCCCGGATGTCAGCCATGCTCAGCTCTGTCCACTCGTCCTGCCAGCACCAGGCCTGTCGGTGGGCCCGCAGCATCACCCGGCGCAGACCTGTGGGTGCCCAGACATCAAAGCTGTGCCCTCCCCACCCTCAGTTTCCCTGCCCTGCATACCAAGCCCTTGAATTCCCTTGAATTCAGGTAATGGCTCCCTTGGGCACACCACCCACCCAGAGCCACAGAGTAGGGAAGGCTGAGTACGGTCCAGGAGATGGCAGTGGGAAGTGGGGCCTTTTTCTTCCTGTCCTACCTACCTCCCTGCCCACAGCCTCTTTTATCCCTCCAGACACCCCAACTCTTAGCTCTGAGCTCACCCCGACACCCCAGGAAGCTGGGAGCAATGTTTGTTCTTGTTCTTTCAGCTGGCTTCCTGCTGACTTCATCAGAGGAGTCAACAATTAAGGCATTAACAGTTAATGAAATTGTTGATGGTTAATGAAGGTGTTAATAGTTAATGGAAGTGTTGGCACTTAATGAAGCAAAAACACGATACCCATTCTGGGATATTTTCATCTTAAGCAGAGGAATAAAGTTAGAAACCTCAGTATCTAGGAAATAAAGTAATAATGATTGAATTGTAAACTTCTAGAAGGAAATGCATTAGAATCTTAATAATGGTTATATGTGGGTGATTTTCACTTTCTTTTTTTGGCTGTACCACATGGTGAAAGTGAAAGTGAAAGTCACTCAGTCGTGTCCGACTCTTTGTGACCCGGTGGACTGTAGCCCATCAGGCTCCTCTGTCCATGAAATTCTCCGCCATTTCCTTCTTCAATGGTATGTGGGATCTTAGTTCCCTGATCAGGGATCAAACCCATGCCTCCTGCATAGGAATTGTAGAGTCTTAACCACTGGACCTCCAGGGAGGTCCCTAATCTTAGTTGTGCTTTTTGGACTTTTTCCAAATTTAGGATAAAGAGCCTGTATGATTACTCTCTGAGCTAAATTTCCTCATCTGGAATCATAATAGTCTTTACCTTGAGGGGTGTGGGAGGGTGTGAAAGATATCTTGTATGGGAAGTGATTAGCAGAGGATTTGGCTCTTGTGATCAATATCAGCTTTTGCTATCAGGCCCAACCTTTTCCTCATTTACAAAAGGGACAATTAGGGAAGCAGCTCCCTGGAGGGGAGATTCCATGAGAGTCCGTGGTGGAGTGGAACCCAGGTCCCTGAGGGCCCCCATCCTTCTTCCTGCGGGGAGCCCAGCATCACACCTGGGAGGTGGGGCAGGGCTAAGCCACGGGAGTATGACCTAGGGCTTGCTGGGGACCAGAGCAGGAGGATGGAGCACAGAGCTAGGGTAGGAGAGACTCTGACAGCACCCAGCTTCGGCCTGCACTCCACAGCGTGTTGCCAGTTACAGCTGGTGACCCTCCTGAGAGTCTCTAAGCCTTGCCTGACCCACAGAACATTGGCGTTTTAGAATTTTAATGGATGAGCAGCTGCATCTCTGAGTGAACCGGCACGAACCTCAGAGATCATGTGGCCAGCTTCTTGCCCTTCTGACTCTTCCCTGTACCTCAAGGCAGGCTTCCCCAGCCCCAGCTAGGCTGGGCTGCTCCCCTCTGCCCAAGCACCCACCCTACCAAATGGAAAGGATGGCTTTATGTTTCTGTGTCCCCAGCAGACTGGGAGCATCCCTGGCTCAAACATGCGGCCTAGTGCATGCTAAGTGGAAACTCCCAGGACAAGGTGCTCACCGACATCGTGGATGAACTGCTCGATCTTGGCCTGCATGCCCCAGTAACGGAACTCGACCTTGCACAGCTTATAGGCGCACATGAGGGGCCCAGTCTGGGCTGCTGTGCGCGCCCAGTCATCAGCCAGTGGTCCTCGGCCTGTCTTGGCCGAGCGGTACAGCCGGGGGTCCTCTTCTGCTTTGTACTCGCCTGGAGCCACAGCATCTCGCACGATATCGATGGTATCTGGGGGGTTCCGGCAGCCCTGAGCAACTCCAGCCCCCTCCAGCCCCTGCTACTCCTCCCCCACCTCGGGATTGGAAGGGCAGCTTTTCATGCACAGAAAGCCGAGGCCAGGAGCTGAGCCTGGGACTTGTCAGAGGCCACCTGTCCAGGGGGCAGGTGGCCTGAGAGGGGCTTTGGGGTCATTACTGGCTGTAGGTCTCACCCAAGATGCGCTGTCTCCGCTCAGCCCCACTCAGGTTGAAGACATTGGGCTGCTGCCCCCCATCGGGCAGGTAATAGGTCTCAATTTCAATGGAGAATTTCTCCACAAAGGGGCAGGTGTACCTGCACAGAGGGCAGGCGTGAGGGTCACTGCTGGGCCCACCAGGGCCCTTCCCCTCCTGGCCCCTGACCTGCCCCACCCACTCACCGGGTTCGGGTGTAGGGATAAGCATTCCAGGATTCCTCCTCCACCTGCAGGGCAGCCTTGGGCAGCAGTGCCCGGAACCAGCCTGGGATGTGGGAGCCCACGTGGTATACCTTGTGCGTGTACTGTCCACTGCCACCCGGCCCATCCGTGTAGGGCCGGTTGGCCAGGATCTCCACGCCACTGCCCTCGCCACTTGACTCCTCTCGGCTCTTTTTCTGCAGCCCAGGGCAAGAGTTAGGCAGCTCAGTCCTAACTCCGCTCCTGGGATGGGCTCCCCATCCCAGTTAGGCTTGGTCCCCAGTGCAGCCCTGAGGCCCGAGTCCCAGCCTTTCTAGCTCTCTGAAATCCCACCCTGCTCCCCTACAGCTACTGGGGTCAGGATTATAGCCTCTGACCAGTCCCCTCTGGGGTTCTGCAAGCCGGGACTTGTTCAGTCATTCAAGTATTTGCTGTCTGCTCTATTCCAGGCACTGTCTGGACTTATAGTCATTGGGATCTGGTGATGTACAGAGTAAAAACCCCTGCCTGCCCTTGTGGAACTGTACATTCCAGCGGAGGGAGACACTGGACAGAAAACAGAAAAAAGCATCTTAGAGGGTTCTAAGTGCTGTGGTAAAAAGAAAGCATAGACTAGGGTTAGGTGGATAGAGTTGGGGGTTGCAGTTCTGATAGGATGGTCAGGAAAGGCCTCACTGAGAAGTTAACATGACCATGAATTGAAGACGACTTGGGGGGAAAGGAGGGTGCTGGGCAGATATAGGGTGTGTGTGGGGGGTGTGTTTCAAGCAGAGAGCGAGCCCGTGTAAGCTCCTGAGGGGGACAAGCTGCATGCCCTGCCAGCAAGGGGCCAGGGTGAGCAGGCTAGAAGAATCAGGAGAGTAAAAGGGATCCCCGCCTTTCTAGGACCCCACTACCAGCTCCTGCCACACCCCTCCTAGTTGGAGAGCACTCAGATCCTGTCCTTATGTAGCTCAGGAGTTTGAACATGGCCCACTCAACCCTCTGAGGCCAGATCTGGCCAGCCCTCTTGCCTGTTCAGATTCTGGTCCCACATTTCAGGGGACGCCTCTGGAATGGGCACTGGCCTCCTCCCCTCCCTGGGCACCTGCCTTGGCTCACTCTTCTCCGCCCAAGCCTGGCTCCCTACCTGCTTCCTCTCAACCCAGATCTCACCCTCTGGGGTCCCTGCTTGCTCCTCTGACAGTCTCGGGCCCTGAGCCTCAGCTCATCTCTCTGACCATTGGGGGTGGCCAGGTTCCTTCACCCTCTGGGAAACCTCTCCTAGTCTTTCTCTACCCCCTGGGACCCCTCCTCACTTTCTGCCCCCCACCCTTGTCTCCTCATGCGCTCTTCTCCCTACCCGCTGAGGATTACGGATTCTAAGGAGGATTAAAGGAGATCAGATGGGGGCTGAGCGTTCAGCAGGGGCTGGGCATTCAGCGTGGGGAGGCACCACCAGGCCCTTCCGTCCCTCTTCACACGGTCCTTAACCACTCCACCCCTCCCCCACATCCGACTGGGGACGCACTCTCTCCTGCTCTGGCCCGAGCCCTCCCAAGCCCCTGGGCTGGACTGGCAGGGGATTGCGCTGGGCCCGGCCCCTTATCCCAGGTGTGGCCTGCGCCCTCCTGGGGACACACAGCATGAAGCATGCCCCCGTTCCCTCCTCGGCCTCCTACTTGCCAGCGCCCTCACCTGGATCATGTAGAGCTGGGCCACCTGGTACTCGTCCAGGCTCATGGGCAGCAGGATGTGGTACTCCTTGATGAGCATCCTGAAAGCGCTCGGCCGGCCGCGCGCGGCCTCCGCGGATCCTGGCGCAGGGCACCGCGCGGCCGTCAGTGCGGGGCGGCGGCGCGCGGCCCCGAGCCCTGCGCGCGGGCCCAGGGGCTCAGGCGCGGGGACCCCATGCCCGGGCTCGCCACAGGGCAGGCAGCAGCGAGCCCAGCTCTGCAGCCAGCGCCGCGGGGGGTCGGGAGCAGCCGCAAGGCTGAGCGCTGACCTCTTTTCGCGCAGCCCCCGTCCCCCGCCCGCCCATCGCCATGGCAACCGCGCGCTGACGCGGGCCCCCAGGAGCCGCGGGAGGTGGCCGGCGGGCTGGCGGGCCAGCCTCGCCACTCCGGCCGCGGCGGCGTCCTAAGCCCCTCGGAACAGCATCCTTTGGGGACCCGCCCCTGGGAAATCCAGGGGCCCCTCCTTCCGGGCCGCCTTCCACCACGGGCCCCTCGGGGCCCGCCCCTGCATCCCTTTCCCCGAGTTGGTCCGTGTCCTCCACTCCTGGACGTCCACTTAGAACCTTGTCCCCCGCGTGTGTCTCTGCGGAGCAGCCCCGGGCGCCCCCCTCCCCCCGCACCCGAAACTACCTTCGAAGACTAGATAACACCTCCGCCCCGAGCCCTGTCCCCACCCTGGCGGGCAGCCCAGTCCCCAACTCCCCCTCCCCGCATCGTTCCTGGACCCCCGGCACTCGTCTGTGCAGCTGCCTCATCCTCCTTCTCCAGGGCTGACCACTCTCCAGGCTCAGGCTAGAAGTACCCTACGGGCCCCCGCCCTGCAAGCCCTGCTCCGTCCACCTGCGCCCCGACTTCACTGCCGCCGCACCCCCATCTCGCACCCACTGAGCAAGCGAGAGGCCCCGTTGCCCCCACTTCCCTCGGCTCCCCGGCGTCCCCGTCCCCCGCCGTGCCCTCGATCGGCCCGCCCGCCAACGTCCCGGCTCACCTCTAGTCTAGGGTGGACTTCCCTCACCCTGTACGAGCGGGGGCCGACGGGCCGCGGGTCGGAGCCCCGAGCGACCCCAGACTCGGCCGCGGATTCCAGCAGTGGCCGGACCCTCTGGAGGCGCAGCGCGGGCCCATGGCCCCGACCTTCCTCCCGGTCTGCCCGCCGGCACCCCTCCGGTCCCTCCCCGCCGCCCGCCGCGTCACTGCGGCCGCCCCGCCCCCTTCCTGGGCGCGCGGCCCTACCCACCCCGGCGGGGTCCGGGCAGCCCCGCCCGCGGCGGCGGAGGGCGGCCGCAACCTTCCTTCCTTCCCCTACGGCCCGGGGCGGGGCAGGGGTGGGGTGGGTGGGTGTGGAAGAGGCCCTTCTCCAAATGCTGGCGCTGCTTAGTCCGGTTGTGTTCTTTGGGATCCCTAGACACTCTGGGATCCTTCCTCCACCCTGCCCGGCCCTCCAGTGTGCTATGGAAATATGACAAGAGTCCCATCCCCAACTTCCCGGGCCCTGGGATGCCGGGACCCAGGGTAGGGGAAACGCCTCCCTGCCCCGTCTGGCCAGCGGCTCATCTCTGGCATCCCTGGCCTAGCCGGCGGGGTTCCNCGGGCCGCCTTCCACCACGGGCCCCTCGGGGCCCGCCCCTGCATCCCTTTCCCCGAGTTGGTCCGTGTCCTCCACTCCTGGACGTCCACTTAGAACCTTGTCCCCCGCGTGTGTCTCTGCGGAGCAGCCCCGGGCGCCCCCCTCCCCCCGCACCCGAAACTACCTTCGAAGACTAGATAACACCTCCGCCCCGAGCCCTGTCCCCACCCTGGCGGGCAGCCCAGTCCCCAACTCCCCCTCCCCGCATCGTTCCTGGACCCCCGGCACTCGTCTGTGCAGCTGCCTCATCCTCCTTCTCCAGGGCTGACCACTCTCCAGGCTCAGGCTAGAAGTACCCTACGGGCCCCCGCCCTGCAAGCCCTGCTCCGTCCACCTGCGCCCCGACTTCACTGCCGCCGCACCCCCATCTCGCACCCACTGAGCAAGCGAGAGGCCCCGTTGCCCCCACTTCCCTCGGCTCCCCGGCGTCCCCGTCCCCCGCCGTGCCCTCGATCGGCCCGCCCGCCAACGTCCCGGCTCACCTCTAGTCTAGGGTGGACTTCCCTCACCCTGTACGAGCGGGGGCCGACGGGCCGCGGGTCGGAGCCCCGAGCGACCCCAGACTCGGCCGCGGATTCCAGCAGTGGCCGGACCCTCTGGAGGCGCAGCGCGGGCCCATGGCCCCGACCTTCCTCCCGGTCTGCCCGCCGGCACCCCTCCGGTCCCTCCCCGCCGCCCGCCGCGTCACTGCGGCCGCCCCGCCCCCTTCCTGGGCGCGCGGCCCTACCCACCCCGGCGGGGTCCGGGCAGCCCCGCCCGCGGCGGCGGAGGGCGGCCGCAACCTTCCTTCCTTCCCCTACGGCCCGGGGCGGGGCAGGGGTGGGGTGGGTGGGTGTGGAAGAGGCCCTTCTCCAAATGCTGGCGCTGCTTAGTCCGGTTGTGTTCTTTGGGATCCCTAGACACTCTGGGATCCTTCCTCCACCCTGCCCGGCCCTCCAGTGTGCTATGGAAATATGACAAGAGTCCCATCCCCAACTTCCCGGGCCCTGGGATGCCGGGACCCAGGGTAGGGGAAACGCCTCCCTGCCCCGTCTGGCCAGCGGCTCATCTCTGGCATCCCTGGCCTAGCCGGCGGGGTTCCGGTGTCCCAGACCGCCAGGTCATTCAGGGGGCTGCAGTCACTTTCACTTCCAGTCTTGGTGCTCCTCCCGGAACGGGGCCCCAGTGCTTTCCCCACCTGTATCTTCCGGGTTCACAAGTTTGGCCAGTGGCGCCCAGACCGTGGGCAAAGGCTGCCAGGGCCTAGGGCTGGGCTCTTGGGACCGCACCCAGTTGGCTAGAGGGCACTGGGACGGTGCAGGGCGGCACGGCGCAGGGTCTCACCCATACTGGGGAAACCAGTTCTCAACTGTTTCTCAAGTCCCGGGGGTTGGGAAGCAGCCCGGCTCCCTTTCTTTCCTCTTAGTACTCAGAGATAGGGTGTATTCCAAGCCCCAGGGCTGATTCCAAGCTTAGCATGTTAGGGTGTTAAGGCATGCGAGGGTGGGGCTTAAGTGAACTGGCATTTCCACCCTCCAGGCACCTTTAGTCCAGAAAAAGAACCCTCTAGGCTCAGGCTGGAGACAGAGCCCTCCAGCTGTGGAAGCAGCCCAGGCCTTGTGCTGCCCCCTGGTGGCACCTTGTGAAGGAGGGCAAGGCACTCAGCTATTGGAGTTCAACTCTTTCCACAAACAGCTGGCAGGCTGAGGGCCAGGGAAGGGCAGGGTCCCACTCAAGGTCAATGGGCAGTGGAGGTAAGGCAAAGCTAGGCTTGGTGGGCTTCCCTCCCACTCACTGTACCCAACCATCTCCCTCTGAGTCTCTTCTTTCCCTTTCCTCGTGGCCCACCTGGGCTTAGCAGAAACACCAGGCTCAGAGAAACTGAATTGTGTGGGCTTTTCTGGTGGTCCAGTGGTTAAGATGCCATGCTTCCAGTGCAGGGGCATGGGTCCGCAGTGCATGGTAAAAATAAATAAAAAAGACTACGAGCTGAGAGAACAACTCCAAATTATATTTTATTTATATAAAAAGGGCGTATTTAGCAAAAGACACACTGAGAAAAGAGTTGTTATGGCCCAGGAGAAAAGGCAGGGAGGCCATGGGCCTTCTGAGGCCCCGCTGGGGGAGAAGGGGTCTGGGCAAAGTGGATAAAAGTCCTGGGTAAGTGCTGAGCGGTGGGGGCCACAGAAAGGAGGCAGCTCCAGTTGGATCAACACTGTTGGCAGGTCATGGGTGAGACTCACAGTGACCTCGCTGCTAACTCTTTCGGGGTTTCCAGTTAGTGCTGCCGACTGGAGTTAAGAGCCACCCCACTGGTTCCTGGAGGGGACCCACCAAAGGACACAGGACAGGAAGCCCAGGACGGGAAGTGCAACTCGGGGTGAAGGCCAGGGAGAAGCAGGTGCTCTGCAGTGGCCAGGAAAGGTCCAGAAGCTGAGGTGGAGTCGAGTCCTGTTACGTGCGGGCGTTCCGCTCTGTCTCTGCCAGGCACTCTCTGACGAGGGCCCGGGCATGGATGATGCCTGGGGTGGGCATGGGCAAGTAACATACAGGATCTCAGCGACCCTCCACAGTCCCAGGTCTGCCCTCCAGAGGAAGACCCCTCCCTCACACCCCCTTTCCTTTCAGTGAAAGGGACTATAATCTAACGAGGGACTCGACATTAGAGGTTTAGACATTAACCAGCAAATTTACCCCGCTGAAATACAGCATTGGATGGCATCACCAACTCAATGGACATGAATTTGAGTAAACTCCGGGAGTTGGTGATGGACAGGGA
>SJYA01006391.1:4824-22749 GCA_006410615.1 Neotragus moschatus
TGACTAGCCATATCTGCCTGACCCTCCCTTCTCCCTGTCTCTTCCTCCCAGGCCTACTTGCCAGCCCCTCTTGCCCTGCCTCCTGGCCTATTCTCCAAACTTCCCCTCCTTCCAACTCTAGTTACACCTGCAGGGTAATTAAGGGACCAAATCACAGAAGCCACAGTGGAGGGGGGAGCAGGAGATGCCAGGATCCAGAGTCTGTCTGTCATCCCCACTGGTCCTTTGGAGCATCCCTCACCAGGCTGTAAGGCCCTTGGTGCTGAACATCTGCTGTTATTCAGTCAGGCATCTGGGCGGGAGGACTCATATCCTTTAGCTAATGGAACAGTTCCCATCACCTCTAAGGATCCAGCATCACTATCTTGGAGATCCTTGCACAGGAGAAAACAGGCTCCAGCTGGAACCAAATGCATTTCTATTTGACACCCAAATGAGTGCTGTAACCAGTAATAATCCAGCCGAACTTCATGGAGCCTCTTACCACCAGTCAGGTTAGCAACCCCCTGAGATTCAGTTCAGTTCAGTTCAGTCACTCAGTTGTGTCCAACTCTTTGCAATCCCATGAATCGCAGCAGGCCAGGCCTCCCTGTCCATCACCAACTCTTGGAGTTCACTCAGACTCATGTACATCAAGTCGGTGATGCCATCCAGCCATCTCATCCTCTGTCGTCCCCTTCTCCTCCTGCCCCAGTCCCTCCCAGCATCAGAGTCTTTTCCAATGAGTCAACTCTTCGCATGAGATGGCCAAAGTACTGCAGCTTCAGCTTCAGCATCATTCCTTCCAAAGAAATCTCAGGGCTCATCTCATTCAAAATGGACTGATTGGATCTCCTTGCAGTCCAAGGGACTCTCAAGAGTCTTCTCCAACACCACAGTTCAAAAGCATCAATTCTTCGGCACTCAGCCTTCTTTACAGTCTAACTCTCGCATCCATACATGACCACTGGAAAAACCATAGCCTTGACTAGACGGACCTTAGTCAGCAAAGTAATGTCTCTGCTTTTCAATATGCTATCTATGTTGGTCATAACTTTTCTTCCAAGGAGTAAGCGTTTTTTAATTTCATGGCTGCAATCACCATCTGCAGTGATTTTGGAGCCCAGAAAAATAAAGTCTGACACTGTTTCCACTGTTTCCCCATCTATTTCCCATGAAGTGATGGGACCAGATGCCATGATCTTCGTTTTCTGAATGTTGAGCTTTAAGCCAACTTTTTCACTCTCCTCTTTCACTTTCATCAAGAGGCTTTTTAGTTCCTCTTCACTTTCTGCCATAAGGGTGGTGTCATCTGCATATCTGAGGTTATTGAGATTTCTCTTGGCAATCTTGATTCTAGCTTGTGTTTCTTCCAGCCTAGCGTTTCTCATGATGTACTCTGCATATAAGTTAAGTAAGCAGGATGACAATGTACAGCCTTGACGCACTCCTTTTCCTGTTTGGAACCAGTCTGTTGTTCCATGTCCGGTTCTAACTGTTGCTTCCTGATCTGGTCTGCTATTCCCATCTCTTTCAGAATTTTCCACAGATTATTGTGATCCACACAGTCAAAGGCTTTGGCATAGTCAATAAAGCAGAAATAGATGTTTTTCTCGAACTCTCTTGCTTTTTCGATGATCCAGTGGATGTTGGCAATTTGATCTCTGGTTCTGTCTTTTCTAAAACCAGCTTGAACATCTGGAAGTTCACGGTTCACATATTGCTGAAGCCTGGCTTGGAGAATTTGGAGCATGACTTTACTAGTGTGTGAGAAGAGTGCAATTGTATGGTAGTTTGAACATTCTTTGGCATTGCCTTTCTTTGGGATTGGAATGAAAACTGACCTTTTCCAGTCCTGTGGCCATAGATGAGTTTTCCAAATTTGCTGGCAGGTTGAGTGCAGCACTTTCACAGCATCATCTTTTAGGATTTGAAATAGCTCAACTGGAATTCCATCACCTCCAGTAGCTTTGTTCCTAGTGGTGCTTCCTAAGGCCCACTTGACTTCACATTCCAGGATGTCTGGCTCTAGGTGAGTGATCACACCATTGTAATTATCTGGGTCATGAAGACCTTTTTTTGTACAGTTCTTCTGTGTATTCTTGCCACCTCTTCTTAATATCTTCTGCTTCTGTTAAGTCCATACCATTTCTGTCCTTTATTGAGCCCATCTTTGCATGAAATGTTCCCTTGTTATCTCTAATCTTCTTGAAGAGATCTCTAGTCTTTCCCATTCTACTGTTTGGCAAATGTGAAGAAAAACCAAGGAAATGGCTACCATGAAAAGTAGGTATGAGACTTCTCTGGTCGTCTAGTGGTTGAGAATCCACCTGCCAGTGCAGGGGACACTGACTTGATCCTTGGTCCAGACAGATTCCACAAATTGCAGGGCAAGTACACCGACACACTTAGACCTTGTGTTCCTCAACAAAAGAAGTCACTGTAATGAGAAGCCTGCACACCTCAACTAGAGAGTATCCCCCGCTTGCTGCAACTAGAGAAAGCCTACATGTAGCAACAAAGATCCAGAGCAACTATAAATAAATAAATAAACAACACTTTTTTTTTTAAAAAAGAAAAGAAAGCACGGTAATTATTTTTAGAGGATGAGAAGGTAAATTGAAAATATGTAGAGAAAGGAAGATGCTGAAAACATCCTGTTTTGGGCCCAAGGGGATGGCAACAGGGTTGGGAGTTTTACATTTGCAGATATCTACTTGATATGTTTATTTCTGTATATTTATATAATTCACAATCATTTTAAATAAAATACTTAAAATCATTGAATAAGAAAGGCTAAATAAGAGTTAAGTGATTAAAGTAGAAGTATTTAGAAGTAATAAAATAAAATTAAGTTGCTCCAACTTCCCAAGAGGACCTACAAGAAACATAGTTTGAATGAAGGAATCAGAAGGTAAAGTCAGTAGTTATAAAATGTTCTTCTGTTTCTTTTAATGCATACTTGGTATAGCTAATAAAAGGATCTGCATCAGTGGTCTTTGAGAGCACATTACAACGACCTGGAATGATTTTAAAAACTCTTAACGTTGCTATCACACTTGAGGATCTGATTGACCTGTTCTGAAATGGGGTCTAGATATCACTCCTATTAATTTATTCTCATATTCTCTCTCCCCATTTCTCTATACAACTTTTTATCTCTTTCAAGCTGTCCAGATGATTCTAATGTATATTCAAGTTCAAGATTCACTGGTCTGTATGAGTAATTGTCATCAAAATAATACTTCTTATTTATTGCTGCTACTTATTTATTGAGGGCTCCCTATTTGTAAATATTGAGACATATAAATTATATATTTTATTTATATTATATATACAGATGTATGTATAAGTATATATACAGGTATAATTCATATCCTCAAAGCAAGTAATTTTACAGATAACAATATTTTCAGAAATATTCAGTAACTTATCTAAGGTTATATAGCCACAATAAATAGAATTTGAATTATGCTTAAAGGCCTTGATCTTTTATCAAATATCATCCAGTAAATGTATATGTGGTTATGTTAGGTTAAATGTATTAAGATATGCACAACTTATCTTTTAATTAACCAGCTAATGGTCCTAATTACATCAGGTAAGAGAATTTCTACTATACCCCCTACCATAACTCTCTTTTTTCCAGTCTGGTCATTTTATTGCCCTCTAGAGATATCATGTTTATTTCCTACCTATGAACCTACTGCTTCTCCTTCTCCTCCTAACCATCTTTAACTTTAAAGACATAGTTACGAGACACACATCTCTGAAAAGGCAGCCAATACCTAATTGAGTTCATGCCTTTGCTTTCGAGATGGGCAGTAATGTGAAAGAACTATGGAGACTGACCTTTCAATCAGAACCATTTACTCAACTACTTAATGTGCCTTAATAACTGATAAGAAAAAAGAAATAAAAATATTTATACAAATGCTGCTTTAAAATGGATAAAAATAAAATTTTCATCAGAAGTGTCAAAATATATAGACAATAATTGCTATTTTATTGAGTATTAATTTCATGTTATATATATATGCATTCATTAGAGAGATATTTATATTTAGACTATTCACTGTGTGATATTTACATTAGTATATATCATAATACATAGTTTAAGAACTTTTGATAAATACTAATGCATAAACCACATCCTCCCCAAACTGTACCCAAATGATATATTGTTGACAAAATAAAATTAATAATTTATTATTGTTATAATTACTTAATAGAAAACGTCTTATTTATTTTAGTATTGAATATTTTTACTAATGATGTGACACCCAAAAACTAAGAGGAAGTTAATGTACCTTTACTGTATGTTTAAGCGTTAAGAGTACATCCAGCCTCTCATCTTGAGAGACATTCTTCAGCGTGATGCAGTTATAGATGTTTTGCAGCTCTCTGGCTCTGATGGTAAATTGTGTATCCATCTCAATTATTTTGCCATCAAATTTTCTCCATGTCTTCGGAGCTGAACACTGAAAAAAATAATATTATGTTTATAACTATCAGTTAATTAAAGTTTCAAAAATAATTTTATTCTGTCTACTGTAAGTTAACCTTATTATCAGGTGATTTATGAATAAAAATATCACTAAAACTTTGTTGTTCAGTCACTAAGTCATCTCTAACTAGAAAATTAGTTAAATAACTTGTAGACCATGGGAAAGTAAAACAATTTAGGGGAAAAACATCAGAGAGCTTCAGTCTACAGAAGTGCAAATATTTTCTCAAGATTCAGAATTTCCTACTAATTTGTACTAACTAGTATGACTGCTAGGTTTCCCTGGTGGCTCAGTGGTAAAGAATCTGCCTGCTGATGTAGGAGACTCAGGAGCCTCAGGTTTGATCCCTGGGTCCGGAAGATGCCCTGGAGGAGGAAATGGCAACTCACACTAGTACTCATGCCTAGGAAATGCCATAGACAGAGCAGCCTGGTGCGCCAGTACAGTCCACAGGGTTGCAAAAGGGTTGGACACAACTGAGCGACTAAACAACAGCAACAACGTATGACGGTTAGCTTGACGGATTTG
This sequence comes from Neotragus moschatus, assembly GCA_006410615.1. NCBI lineage: Eukaryota > Metazoa > Chordata > Mammalia > Artiodactyla > Bovidae > Neotragus > Neotragus moschatus. Next base: position 9,840 of record SJYA01006391.1, read on the forward strand.
CAAAATAACTCATTACCTCCTTGGGAAAAGCATGCTACTTATAATGCCAAAAAGACAGTCTGCCTGGTTCAATTATATTGAATTGGATGAAGACAATTGAGAAAAACCTTTGTGGAACAATTGTGGCAATCCTCAATGTGTCAGACCTACAACTATAGTGAAATGGAACTCAGTTATAGTTCTGTTTCCCATAAAAATAAATCCATAACAAGTTCACAGCTCTTTACAAAGCAGATGTCCACAGTAAAACATCTGTGTTTAGCTATCTTAGCAGTGCTTTGGCCCCTGCCTCCCTGGTGATCGGTAAGATTCTCACTTTCTATTTCCAGATCTTACCTAGCCCACTTCCTGAACTGAAGGTCAAAGATGGAGTTAATTTGTCCTGAAGCTCATATAGGGAGTCCCACTCTAAGAATTCAGAGACAGGAAATAGTGAGTCCTAGCTGACTCAGGACACCAACAGAATATTTAAAGACTATGTTGGCCAGTGCTATTGTTCCCTCCTGCCAAGACTACCACAACTTTAAGGGAAGATTTGTTGACCTAGAAAGAGCACCATGAAAACTCAGTGACTCTTCTACTTTAAGGTATAAAGATGCTGAGTTTCTTTCCCTGATTATAATTTATCGAAAAAGATGGCTATGTTGATCAGGACTTCTAACCATTCAATGCTGTATTTTTTGTAGACTGATAATTTGAGGCTTGGGAGACCTGTAGTTCAATTTATGTCTAACTTGCAAGCATTTCAGTCTCAAATTTGATTCAGTTTAAAGCTTAAAGAGAAGTCCACATATTGGAACAAACCATCAGGAATGTAGAATAGCCAGATAGAGAAACTATACAAGCCTGTATTTATTTATATGACAATAGTATGAGGAATTCTTAGTTACAGCCTCAATTTACTTTTTTTTTTACATTTCACATTCACTCAATTACACTGAAAACTACCAAACTACTATTTAACAACAAATGTATTTGATATGTTTCCAAAGTAATGGCATCATTTTCTGATCAAAGGTAAAGTGGATGTTGCGCAGAGCTAGGAATTTTCATTAGAAACTTTAGATCCTCAGTTCTAGTTTTAATCTAGCAAATGAAAAGCTGCAGCTCTCTGATTAATTTCTATTTTTAGAGCATAAATCTAATATTAAACAATGTAAAGTTAATTATCAGACTGATAGAATTAATAAGATTTATTAAGTTTATAAGAGGGAAATAGCTGAATAAAAATATTTTATGATTTAATTATTATCACTTGGAAATTTTTTAAATATATTGTTTTCATGGATATACTCTTGTTTGGGGGTAGATCTCAGAGTGTTATTGAAATATAATATTTATTGCAAAGCTCTTTTTGAAACTTATAAGGAATAAGCAATCTAAGGCTACATTTCATATAGCAATTGTCTAAAGTCTAAAGCCTTATTCTGCAGTTTTCCTCAGGGAAATGCTATTAAATGTAATCTCTTTCCTTTTCTTCCAGTGATGTGAACAATACTTTCAGCTCTGCAGGCTGATAATTTATTTCATTTGTAATAATCCAAGTACTGCTGCTGCTGCTGCTAAGTCACTTCAGTCATGTCTGACTCTGTGCGACCCCATAGACAGCAGCCCATCAGGCTCCCCCGTCCCTGGAATTCTCCAGGCAAGAACACTGGAGTGGGTTGCCATTTCCTTCTCCAGCACATGAAAGTGAAAAGTGAAAGGGAAGTCGCTCAGTCGTATCTGACTCTTCGCGACCCCATGGACTGCAGGCTACCAGGCTCCTCCATCCATAGGATTTTCCAGGCAAGAGTACTGGAGTGGGCTGCCATTACCTTTTCCAATCCAAGTACAATAACCTTTTAATGAAATGCTTAGTTCATCTACTTTATTCTGGTTCTTCTCAGCTGTGGTGTTGATTTAATTCTACCTTTCCTCCAAGTTTTTGGTCCCATTTAAGATACTACAATAGAGTAATACCCTGNGGCTGCCATTACCTTTTCCAATCCAAGTACAATAACCTTTTAATGAAATGCTTAGTTCATCTACTTTATTCTGGTTCTTCTCAGCTGTGGTGTTGATTTAATTCTACCTTTCCTCCAAGTTTTTGGTCCCATTTAAGATACTACAATAGAGTAATACCCTGTATTTTTTCTAAATATCAGTTCACTTCACTTAAGTTCAGTCGCTCAGTCATGTCCAACTCTTTACGACCCCATGAATTGCAGCACGCCAGGCCTCCCTGTCCATCACCAACTCCCGGAGTTCACCCAGACTCACATCCATAGACTCACTGAAGCCATCCAGCCATCTCATCCTCTGTCGTCCCCTTCTCCTCCTGCCCCCAATACCTCCCAGCATCAGAGTCTTTTCCAATGAGTCAACTCTTCACATGAGGTGGCCGAAGTACTGGAGTTTCAGCTTAAGCATCAGTCCTTTCAAAGAAATACCAGGGCCGATCTCCTTCAGAATGGACTGGTTGGATCTCCTTGCAGTCCAAGGGACTCTCAAGAGTCTTCTCCAATACCACAGTTCAAAAGCATCAATTCTTTGGTGCTCAGCTTTCTTCACAGTCCAACTCTCACATCCATACATGACTACTAGAAAAACCATAGCCTTGACTAGATGGACCTTTGTTGGCAAAGTAATGTCTCTGCTCTTCAATATGCTATCTAGGTTGGTCATAACTTTCCTTCCAAAGAGTGTCTTTTAATTTCATGGCTGCAGTCACCATCTGCAGTGATTTTGGAGCCCCCCGAAATAAAGTCTGACACTGTTTCCACTGTTTCCCCATCTATTTCCCATGAAGTGATGGAACCAGATGCCATGATCTTTGTTTTCTGAATGTTGAACTTTAAGCAAACTTTTTCACTCTCCACTTTCACTTCCATCAAGAGGCTTCTTAGTTCCTCTTCACTTTCTGCCATAAGGGCGTTGTTTTCTGCATATCTGAGGTTACTGATACTTCTCCTGGCAATCTTGATTCCAGTTTGTGCTTCGTCCAGCCCAGTGTTTCTCATGATGTATTCTGCATATAAGTTAAATAAGCAGGGTGACAATATACAGCCTTGACGCACTCCTTTTCCTATTTGGAACCAGTCTGTTGTTCCATGTCCAGTTTTAACTGTTGCTTCCTGACCTGCATACAGATTTCTCAAGAGGCAGGTCAGGTGGTCTGGTATTCAGAATTTTCCACAGTTTATTGTGATCCACACAGTCAAAGGCTTTGGCATAGTCAATAAAGCAGAAATAGATGTTTTCTGGAACTCTCTTGCTTTTCCAGTGATCCAGCAGATGTTGGCAGTTTGATCTCTGGTTCCTCTGCCTTCTCTAAAGCCAGCTTGAACATCTGCAAGTTCACAGTTCACGTATGGTTGAAGCCTGGCTTGGAGAATTTTAACCATGACTTTACTAGCATGTGAGATGAGTGTAATTGTGTGGTAGTTTGAGCATTCTTTGACATTGGAANGTGATCCAGCAGATGTTGGCAGTTTGATCTCTGGTTCCTCTGCCTTCTCTAAAGCCAGCTTGAACATCTGGAAGTTCACAGTTCACGTATGGTTGAAGCCTGGCTTGGAGAATTTTAACCATGACTTTACTAGCATGTGAGATGAGTGTAATTGTGTGGTAGTTTGAGCATTCTTTGACATTGGAATGAAAACTGACCTTTTCCAGTCCTGTGGCCACTGCTGAANTTTCCACAGTTTATTGTGATCCACACAGTCAAAGGCTTTGGCATAGTCAATAAAGCAGAAGTAGATGTTACCAGCAGAAGGATAAAATAAAAAATGCACCAAAAATATTTCAGAAAAAAAATATTACCATGATGACAACATGGTTGACAAAGTTGACAAAATTTATACATGTAAAATGATACTCCCCTAAATTGGTAAATAATCTTTTTTTCATACTGTCAGAGGAGTGTATAATTTCCTCCCTTCTGTCTCTCCACAGCAAAATTTGAGACACCAGACCAGTGTTCTAGCTTGGTTACAGCTCAGTTTAAATGGTGGACAGTGTTACAGCTCAGTTACAGCTCAGTTTAAATGGCAGATCAGTGTTATAGCTTGATTTTATTTGGCAGGCAAAGGAAATACATCTTCAAGATATGAGGATGGGCTGACCCAAAAGAAGAACAGGGCTCAATTTTAGCTCTTCATTTTATATGTTTTTTCTCCTCCCCCTGAGCCTGCCCTCTCTAAACTGGGCTAGCCAGGAGGGTTGTTTTTTTTCACCTGAGGTTATCACTCTGGTCCTTCATTTGTCCTTTTATCATGGAATTTCCCTCTCTTTGTCTTTTCAGTTCAGTTCAGTCGCTCAGTCGTGTCCGACTCTTTGCGACCCCATGAATCACAGCACGCCAGGCCTCCCTGTCCATCACAAACTCCTGGAGTTCACTCAGACTCACGCCCATCGAGTCGGTAATGCCATCCAGCCATCTCATCCTCTGTCATCCCCTTCTCCTCCTGCCCCCAATCCCTCCCAGCATCAGAGTCTTTTCCAATGAGCCACCACTATTTTTTCTAACTACCTAACAATACCAAGAACACACAGAACACTTACAAAAATGACTATATACTGATTTTGTTGAAAGCCCCTAATGACACATCCAGTTCTGATAATTCATGAGGAGGACTCACAGAACTCAGCATGTGGTTGTCCTTATGGCTATGGCTTATATGTCTTTATGTCCTTATAACAGCAATAGATAGTGTTACGGGCTTAATCATGGCCCCCCAACCTTTTCTCAAATTCATATGCTGCTGCTGCTGCTGCTGCTAAGTCACTTAAGTTGTGTCTGACTCTGTGTGACTCCATAGATGGCAGCCCACCCGGCTCCCCTGTCCTTGGGATTCTCCAGGCAAGAACACTGGAGTGGGTTACCATTTCCTTCTCCAATGCATGAAAGTGAAAAGTGAAAGTGAAGTCACTCAGTCATGTCCAACCCTCATGCAACCCTATGAACTGCAGCCTTCCAGGCTCCTCCATCCATGAGGTCTTCCAGGCAAGAGTACTGGAGTTGGGTACCATTGCCTTCTCCGCTCAGATTCATATATTGAAGTCCTAATCCCCAGTATCTCAGTCTGTGACTATTTGGAGACAAGGCGTTTAAAAGGAATTTAAGTTAAAATGAGAGCTTCCTTGGTGGTTCCAACAGTAAAGAATCCCCCCTGCAATGCAGGAGACCCAGGTTCAATCCCTGGGTCTGGAAGATCCCCTCAAGAAAGGAATGGCTACTCACTCCAGTATTCTTGCCTGGAGAATCCCATGGACAGAGGAGCCTGGTGGGCTAAAGTCCACGGGGTCACAAAGAGTCAGACAGCTGAGCAACTAACACTTTCACTTTTCAAGTTAAAATGAGGTCGTTGGGGTGGGTCTTAATTCAATATGACTGATGTCTTTATAAAAGCAGAGGTTTAGGCACACAGAGAGAAGAGAGGAGCACATGAAAAGAGAAACAACCATGTGAAGAAGCAGAAAGTGGGTACCATCTGCAACCCAGATAGAGAGGTCCCAGGAGGAACCAACCCTGTCAACATGTCTATACTGAACTTTTAGAATCCAGAAATTTGAGAAAATAAATTTTTGTTGTTTAAACCACCATGTCTATGGTATTGTGTTACACCATTCTGGTAAACAAACACAGATACCAAGATAAACAGCAAAGGGAAAACCATGTGCAGAAAAGTATCAAGGAAATCCAGCACACGTTTCCAAAAGTCCTCTCCTAGTACACACGTGGTTTCTCTAGCAGTGAGCTGTTACAGTATGTGTAAAATACTGTCACTAATCTCCTTAGAGATTCAGTGGCCCAGGACTTACTCGGAGTTGGTCATGTAGGCACCCTCTGGTTATCACGAATTAAAATACTGGACTCTAAGAAGAAAAGCAGGTGTTCAGTATACAACTTATTGTTTGTACAGACAATTTAGGCACAGTGAACCACTTTTATCCATTTTAGGAATGACTGGAACTCCCTTGAAATCTAGTTAACAGATCTCAGGCCAAGGCCAGCCTTGCAAGCAGGCTTTACTAAAGACAAAAGTTTCAGCCCTGTTATTTCAACTTGTCTGTGCACACCCCACCTCTTGCCCTCTGGTCAAGGCACATTTACAACAAAAGTATTATTAGCATAACCCAACAAATAGCAGTGTTATCCCAGTGATAACCTTAGGGCTTATAAACTCGACAGCCAATGGCATTTATGGGTTGGACTTGCAGTGAGAGGATTAGAAAAGGGGGTATAGGAACCTGAATCTCAGAAACAAGGGTTGCACATTTGGAACAATTCCACAATTTCCTAGATTAAAATAATCCCTAACTGATTTTGAATTGGATTTTTGTTTAGGATCAAAATTGGGACAAGAACAGGTATGCCTCTGGATACCTTTTTGTGTAACTTAAAACAATGTCATCAAGCTTTTGGACTCACTGTAGCACATGATTAAGGCTTCCCTGGTGACTCAGACGGTAAAGAATCCTCCTGCAATGCAGAAGACCGAGGTTCGATCCCTGGTTTAGGAACATCCCCTGGAGGAGGACATGGCAAGAGTCGAACATGACCGAGTGACTAAGCACAGCACAGTAGCACTTGATTAGCCATAAAATAGATGCAGTGTCTTTCCTTAAGTCAATACATTTAAACTCTTTTAAGTGTTGTAAATAGTACAGAAGTATTGGTCTTATGTATCTCAAATACAAACAGATACCTGCACATTTTTTGCACATTGGATTAAAGTTACTTCCGTCAACAACAAATATCAGTCTGTTTTTAACCACTATTAAAGATGGTCAGACTGAAAAAAAACAATCCATTCATTTACCAAGAAAAAGTCTTATCTTAAACAAGTGCTTTCCTCCTTACCCTTGTTTACCAGCCCAAAAGCATTAATTTAGAGATAACCGAGTTCTGCTCAGTAAGTTTAAGTTGACCTGCTTGCTTTCGGGTAAGGCAGTGTCTCGACAGAATAAACACACAAGAAGTATAATCCAGAGGACAATACAGTATATTATAATACAATAAAGAATTTGCCATTGCTAGGGCTCCCCAAAATGGATTTATATTAATTAAGCAGTATAAATTACTAGGACCCCTGTTGTGGCCTTCCACTCTGGAGCCTATTGCCCTAGGATTCTAAATCCAGTCAGTCCACTTAACTCAGTTCAGTTCTTGGTTTCAAACAGCCTGAGGTAGTTCAAAATAGTTTTGCTTGTCCCTGAGGCCAGTTCATCCTCATTGCAAATATGAATGGCATCTGGAGGTGTTCTGTGTGGAAAGTTCTGAGGCCACCCCCTGCTGTCTTAGAGGTAGGTGTGATCATAGGCCCAGCAGTAAGATTGATTCCAAGTGCTCTCATCAGCTTGGAAAGTCATCACGGTATTTTTCTCTTTTCATTGGTGGGAGGGAAAAGCTTCCAGGAACAGTTTTGAAAAATAAGTATTATTAATCCCTTCTTCATTCCCCTGCCTGTCCATAGGCCAGGGTTTTGTTTTTACTCTGGTATTAACAAGTAAGCAAGTCTCATTCAGCAATCATAACTTGACACTTTTTTCAATTATAGCCTACTTTCACTTAAATGATCTTATAGCTCTTGTATCTAGAAGAGTTGTACACAAGCATTTTCTCAAGTTAGAAATAAATAAATAAGGCAAAAACGAACAAACAAAAAACATGTTTTGTATACAACAGATGGGCTTCACATGTGGTGTTAGAGGTAAAGAACCTGCCTGTCAATGCAGGAGACATAAGAGACTCAGGTTCGATCCCTGGGTTGTGAAGATCTCTTGGAGGAGGGCATGGCAACCCACTCCAGTATTCTTGGATGGGGACTCCTATGGACAGAGGAACCTGACAGGCTGCAATCCATAGGGCTTCAAAGAGTCAGACACGACTGAAATGACTTAGCATGCGTGTACACATACAACAGATACTTCATGTTTAGAAATTCAAACATAGTCCTGAATTTTCAAAAAATTTTGAAATCATGTTATACATTCGTTGTTCATCTCTTTCAATCTAATCATTTACCTACTGATAAACCTACCACACACAATTACTTCTTTCTGTAAACAGCTGCATTTAATAACAAAATTGCCTCACTGAGTTAGGGCACCAGGAGAGAGGTGAGAGAAGTAGACCTAAGTCATCAGTTTGTTACTGCCAACTGTAACTAATAAGAAAGCCAAAACTAAGGCGACAGCAGGTAGGCAATCCCCAGTAGGTCAAGAGTGGTTGGAGGGTTCACTGTCCTCATCATGTGTCCTCTTCCCAACTTTTGGCCATTGGCAGAGATCACAAGTTAGTAAAGCAATCAGTCTCAGAAATTTAAAATTGGTCCAGAACTCAGATAATTACATCAGAGAATAAGCCTTTTCCATGGGCATTTTTATGTGACACAGATGGTCCAGTCAGCATCAAGGATATTTTCATAGTTTATGATCCCACAGAGGGAGATCCTAAACATGCAACACTCATGGAATCTGAGTTCTGTTTATAAAGTCTATGTCTGCCTCGTTTTAGCCTAGCACATGCTGAGGCCAGAACAGCTCATAACAGATAATATTAGGTTTTAGCTTGTAGTTAGATACAGGCAATGAGTATCTAAACTCAGATTCTAAAAAAACCAGTGGTGTTTCTTCAGCAGCCATGAAGCTGAGATTTCAGTAGGACCAGACAGCTGTATTCCAACTCCAAGTGACAAGCAAACATTTCCTGAGCTTTCTTGTCTGGTAAGTCTTATAGTCCAAATTGACTCACTCAAAAATATGCACATTTGGCTAGAAAAGTATCTGCCTTGAAGGGTCAGATATCTGATTTTACTAAAGCTCACTAGCAACTAAAAACTGTTTTACAGCATCAAAACTGTATCTCCATCTGGAGATTGACTCTCTATTCATGCATCTCCGTTTATTCATATGTTCTAATAATAAGAGAAAAATCAGAATCAGAAACATCAGTTACAAAGGCACATTTTTTAAAATACTTCAATAATTTAAATTATAACTAATCCATCCATGATAAAAAGCAAGGGATCTGTATCCTGTAAGCACATTTCCTTACAGCTTTCTCTGAATGTGATGCTCCCTCTAGAATTTATGAAACTATAAGCATTTACAGAAATGTTATGTATGCAGATGCAATAATCACAAAGTACAAAACCAATTAAAAATCTCCCTTTCATGCTATTGCCAATTTATTATAACTTCTATCAGCAAATTACACATGTACAGATTTAAGTTTACAGTTGCCAGAAGAGATCCAGTTGGAATGCACAGTGGGGGAAGGAGGTCTGCTGCAGTAGAAACAGCAATTAGGAGGAAGAAGTGGTAAGAATATTTTTCCTTTTATCCTCATTACGGTTTATCTAAAGCATCTGTCCAATTCTGGTAACTGATTTAATTTTTTTCTCACTTAGGGGAGAGAAAATGCAAACTTTTAACATTGCTGGACTATCTAAAGCTCACATCTGGGAATATTCCGTCTCTTTGTTTCTTCTTCCATTGGGAGGAGAGACAAAACAATCAAAGACATTACCCAGACTGCATTATTTTCTCCTCACTTGAGTGAGATTGCCAAAAATAAGAAGAGGATCCAACAAGCTGATTCTACTGGAATAGATAAATCATTTTAAAATTCCATATGTAAATTTTACCTTTACAGTAGAGAGCAGTTCAGCTGCTCTTTCATACCATAGTAACTTATGAACACACAGAAAGGTTTATCCTTCCCTGCCCTTTGATTTCCTTTTCCCAAACAATGTTTTTGCCACATTTCAGTAGGTCAGGGTCTTGAGAGCACATCCCACTTATGACACCAACTATGTTAGGGGAAGACTCACAGGAATCTGTATAGTTTTACTCATGATTATGACTTATTACAGTAAAAGGGTACAAAGCAAAATTAGCAAAGAAAAAAATGTAAAGAAGTGAAATCTGAAAAAAATGAGGTTTATGCTTTTTTTCATTCCTCTTAGTTACTTCAGATAATATTGCTGTCAAGTTATTTTTCTATAGATATGCCATTGACCCAAGTTTACTCCTTTTACTATAGATATTGTATCTTAAATACATGAAGCATTTATTTCTATTTTGGATTCTGTTTTCATGCCTGTGTATTTTTATTTGTTTCCAAAACCCCACTGCACACATTTGCTCATTTCTATACCCCTTGTGTCTAGAATAATATTTACTTATTGGATTAATAAATATTTTACTAACAACTTATAGCTTTTCTGTATATTTCCCTTTGAGTGGGATCATATATTTGACTATCTCCCTTTTCTGGAACCAAGATATCTTTATAAGAAAGTAAAGAAGAAATATCTTCTAGTTTTAGCATTACATCACCACCATTTAAAAGATGTTGCCTTTATGCTTATCTCATGTGATTTTTACTCATACTTGCACTACCAAGGGTCTGTTTGATCATAGGGTTAAGCTTTCCACACCTGGAGAAGACTTTCTGTGTTAGCAATTTCATGCCCATTTGGGGGAGCTTATTCATTTCCTTTGATTTCTTGGCATCTCTTGTTTTGCACTTAGATCACAGACTCCAGAAATCTAAAATCAATAAACAAAACATCTATTCTCAGAAATATTCAGAATATTGATATTTTAAAACTATACATCTGAGCATAGGCTAGTGCAGCTATTCTTATATAAAAATCTGGCTGAAGAAGTAGGTCTGTGAAGAGAGACCTAGAAATAGAAAAAATATAAGACTTGTATAAGAGGTTATCACAGAGAAAAAGTGAGTGTTATATTTGCTTTCATATAAAATAAGGTAAAATTTAGTATTATATATATATATATATATATATATAACATAATTTCTCAACTGAAAACCAAAGTTAAGATGAGGTGAGGGGTTATGGGGTGATAGGTATTACAGGTAAAATGGGATTTTCCTCCCTTTCTCTCTTATGTAGAACATGTACTTTTTTTTTTTTTCACCCTTTGTAGCAGTATATTGAAAGTTTCCCAGGTGGCTTCAGTGGTAAAGAATCCACCTGCCTATGCAGTAGATGCAGAAGACACAGATTCAATCCCTGGGTAGGAATGGTCCCCTTGAGAAAGAAATGGCTACCAGTTCTGGTATTCTTGCCTGGAAAATCTCATGGACAGATGACTCTGGAGGGCCCCAGTTCTTGGGATCCCAAAGAACTAGACACANACCTGCCTATGCAGTAGATGCAGAAGACACAGATTCAATCCCTGGGTAGGAATGGTCCCCTTGAGAAAGAAATGGCTACCAGTTCTGGTATTCTTGCCTGGAAAATCTCATGGACAGATGACTCTGGAGGGCCCCAGTTCTTGGGATCCCAAAGAACTAGACACAATTTAGCAACTGAGCACAACACAGCAGAGTATTACTCAAGGTGATTATCACATATCCCTCTTTCCAACCTTGTTACAGTGCTCTGAATAAAAAGAAAGACAACCATTGAATTCATTCATTTGAAAAAAATAACAGGTGTCAAACAATTTCATTAATTAGTATTTATCACATGTTCATTCTGTACCATTACACTGGTATTGATGTATTGAATAAGACAAGCAATGACCCTGTTATCATTGAGTTTAGGTTTTCAGGGTGAGGCTAAACAAAATGTGAAAAAGGAAACTTTATGAATATAAGTAGCAAAAAAATAAGGTAGGTTTGGGAAAAAATAATGTATCTGAAAAAGTAGCATATTAAACTATTCTTAGAATTCTCATTGTCATTTAGATCTTTTAAGTATTTTAATATTAAAAAAATCTGCTTTGGGGAGATGATAGAAGAGAGATGTAGATGTCTTAAGAATCGATATGAGACTTCACTGGTGGTCCAGTGGTTAAGAATCCGCCAGCCAATGCAGGGAACACTGGTTCAACCCCTGAACCAAGAAGATTGCTGAGGGGCAACTAAAAGTGAATGCACCACAACTACTGAAGTCTGCACATCCTAGAGCCCATACTCTGCAACAAGAGAAGCTGACACAATGAGAAGCCTGGGCATTACAACTAGCAAAAGCCTGAGTGCAGCAAGAAAGACCCCGTGCAGACAAAAACACATAAGTAAATAAAATAATAGTTTAAAAAAGAACCTACGGAATACTATTTAAGTCCAGATGAACAGAGAAGGTTTAAGAGAGAAGAGTTAAAACAATGTTTCCTGTATCACAAAAATTGGTGAAAAGGCCTAGATTTAGGATAATAAGAACTTGGATTTTAATCCATAAAATTTTACTCTAGCTGTATAACTCAGGAAATTTCTTGGTTCTCCAAGCCTAATTTAAACAAACAAAAAATGTTGATTCTCCTACCAATAACTTTTCTCTAGGCATTGAATTAACATATAGAGAGCTGCCTCCGGCATATGTCCTAAGGTCATGGAGAAATTACTGTCATTTTTCCAATTAGATAAGTGCTGGATGCTACTCTGAATATTATTGACACAGGGTTGTTACGATTTGATATAATAGAAGGCATATGAAATGGCACAGTAGAAGTCTTTTAATATGTTTATATCTCTCCAACTGCCTAATTTATGCAATTGTGTAATTCCTCTTACTCCAAGCACATAAAGGAGCTGACTGTGCTTTCTTCTTTTCCTCCTTATTTACATACTAGAGAGAGGACTTTCTCATCAACCAGTCATGTAAAAAATAATGTCACACTGTTTCTGTTTCTAAGTGATTTCCTATGCATCCATCAGCTATAGAACAATGATGAAAAGGAAGCGAGATGGGGAGACAAAGTGAGAGAGCACGGCAGGATACTGGAAGGTAAATATGAAGCTTACTAGAGTCAGTTCAGTTGTTACTCAGTCCTGTCCGACTCTTTGTGACTCCATGAATTGCAGCACCAGGCCTCCCTTCTCCATCACCAACTCCCGGAGTTCACTCAGACTTGCGTCCATCGAGTCAGTGATGCCATCCAGCCATCT
>SJYA01006392.1:0-21270 GCA_006410615.1 Neotragus moschatus
CACTTCCTCCTCCTTCACCCAGGCAGACATCATTAATCAATCACCGCACTCCTTCCTGCTGAGTCTGCACCTGGACTCGACTCCTCCTCAACCAGCAGCCACTATCCATCAACAGCAGATGCCATGTGGGTTGAGATGAATTAGCACTCTGGCTTCAAAAAGTTCTTAGTCTTGGGAAGGGAGAGAAGTTGAGACATTTCCCTATGTATATTAGGCTGTATGGTTCAAGTTCAAGGTAATAGAGAAGAAACTTGAGGAAGCCTGGGGTCTTAAAAAAATGTTCACATTTCCTCTACATGTCTTATTGTAATTATTTTTTTAAAAAAATGCAAAGGGAAGGATTTCTTTTAATAAAGGCCTGACATCTTTTGGGAAGCATTTTTTCCCTAAGTGCAAAATTATTCTCATTAGAAAGGACTTCTTTTAACACACAGCTCAAGGCAAAATTCAAATCCAAAAACAGTTAAAAAGAGTATAAGCTCTCACTAGAACTGCAATGTATCTACCCCAGGGGTTGTAAGAATGTACTAACCCCTCACTGCCAGTTCTTTGCAGCCAAAAAAATCAAGCAGCTAAGAACTCCTTGGGGAGGGCAGGGTGGTGAATGGGGACCTATTATAAAATGCACAGCTTCAAGAGAACAAGAATTACAGGTAACTTCCCTCTTCTCTAAAGCGAGTAGTGGTAAGAGAACCCCTCTCTGTGGACACTAAGAAGGCTTGCTTGTTCTGTGGCTTTGGCCATTTATACTTAATTTATGTTTTTAATTTTCTGGGAAGAGCCCAGAGGAGCCCACTGCCTGATGGAGTGCATGATACAGGCTTGGTAAACACAAATTAAAATAAAATAAAAATGCCCTACTGCCTCTGAATGCATCTAAAAACAGAATTAAGAGACTCTAAATCATAGGGTAAGAATGATCCTTCAATTCATCTTAAAAGGCAAAGTGTAAGGGAAGAAAGGTGGGTAAAAGAAGAAACGGGAGAGGTCATTCAAATGACAGGATATAGCATTAGGCATGGCTGAACTAGACTTAAATGGTGGCCCTGCTAGCCTTCCTGAAAAGGGAATATTATAGCTGTGCAAAATCTGGATTTCACAGTGAGAAGAAATCAAACACTGAATCACTTTACCCAAAAGAGGGTTTTGAATTGAGACCTTCATTACTGCCAATAACTGAGTTTACCTAAATAATCTCCAGCACTTTGGAAATTGGGTAAGGCTACCACTGTTAAGTCCATTAAAAAAAAAAAAAAAAAAACACAGGAATGGTGTCCTAGAGAAACCTTTTCTTACCTTGAACTTAAAAAACCCTCCCACTTTTTCTGTGTCTTCTTATCTAGAAGAATCCATCACGAAAAGTATAAAATATGGAATCAGGGACGTGCTGGCTTATTAACATGTATTTTTGCTTTCATTGCCTATGCATTTTAAATGCAGACTTTCCTTCTTGGAAAGGATAAGGCACAGTACTTAAATCTACTCTATGTCAAGTAAAATCCATTGAGACATCCCAGGCTCTCAAGAACCTTGCATCTATATTCAGAGTCAAATTTAAGCAGAGGACACTTCTTAGAATTCCACTTGATTGACTCTAGATGTACCAAGCAGCTGCTAAGAGCAAAGCGTTTGTTCTACTGTGAGACGATAAAACTGAAAGTATTCCTGCAAAAATTCTAGTCTACTTGTGTCATTTTTCTAACTGGGCTGATGTGTGGGCTCCCAAAGTGTTTCTTTTATTCTAGTTGTACAGTAGATTTACATGGTCAGCAATACCACCTCTGGGTGCATTTATGTTTATACAATCTAATGGTTACAATGAAAGCAAACACCTTAAAAGTTTGGACTCTGTTCCAGCCTCTGCCTCTTATAATTTACTTGTGTTAACTCACTTAGTCCTCACAACACTCTAACATGCTTATTGTTCAATTTTGTAATATAATTATCACAAACTGGGTGACTTAAAACAGCGGTAATGTGTTCTTTCACTGTTGTGGAGGCTAGAAGTCCAAAATCAAGATATCATCAGTGTTGGTTCCTGCTGCAATCTCAAAGTGAGAATCCAGCCCATGCCTCTCTCCTTGCTTGGACTGCTGTCAGCAATCCTTGGCATTCTTGGCTTATGTTTGCACTCCAATTCCTGTCTCTGCTTTCACACAGCCTCTGTGTCTCTGTCTCTTCTCTTTTTTCCAGCTCTTAAAGGATAGTCAACACTGAATTTAGGGCCACAATAATCCAGAATGATCTCATCCAGAGATTCTTAATTATATTTGAAGGGTGTTAATGCCAAATAAGGTTGCATTTTCAAATTCCAGATGGATATTTATTTCTCGGGCCCATTATCCAATTCACTACAGTTAATGCCCTCATTTTTTTTTTTTTAATGTTTCTTTTTTTTTTTTTTTTAACTTTACTCTATTTTACTTTACAATACTGTATTCATGTCAATGCATGAATCTGCCATGGGTGTACATGAGTTCCCAATCCTGAACCCCCCCTCCCACATCCCTCCCCATGCCCTCATTCTTGAGATGAGAAAATAAAAATCTGTTTAAGTAGATCACCCCTTCACGGGATCACAACCTTGCAATGGTGCAGGGGCTTGTGTAACTCAGTGAAGCTATAAGCCATGTCACGCAGGGCCACTCAAGATGGAGGGCTCACGGAGGAAAGTTTTGACAAAACATGGTCCACTGAAGGAGGAATAACCTTGATGGTTTGGCTCACCTAGAGGGCCACTCGCCTAGAGCCAAACAGTCATTAAGTGCAAAGTCCAGTGGACCTTAGGAAGCATTACTATGAACAAAGCTAGTGCAGATGATTGAATTCCAGCTGACCTATTTAAAATCCTAAAAGATGATTCTGTTAACGTGTTGCACTCAATATGCCAGCAAATTTGGAAAACTCAGCAGTGGTCTCAGGACTGGAAAGGATCAGTTTTCATTCCAATCCCAAAGAAGGGCAATGCCAAAGAAGGTTCAAACTACTGTACAACTGTGGTCATTTCACATGCTAGCAAGGTAGTGCTTGAAATCCTTGAAACTAGGCTTCAACAGCATGTGAACTGAGAACTTCCAGATGTACAAGCTGGATTTAAAAAGGCAGAGGAACCAGAGATTAAATTGCCAACATTCAATGACCTAGACAGAATAATTAAAAACCAGAGACATTACTTTGACGACAAGGATCCATATAGTGAAAGCTATGGTTTTTCCAGTAGTCACATATGGGTGTGAGAGTTGGACCATCAAGAAGGCTGAACACCAAAGAATTGATACTTTCTAATTGTGTTGGAGAAAACTCTTGAGAGTCTCTTGGACTGCAAGGAGATCAAACCAGGCAATCCAAAAGGAAATCAACTCCAAATATTCATTGGAAAGGCTGATGCTAAAGCTGAAGTTCCAGTACGTTGGCCACATGATGTGAAGAGCTGACTCATTGGAAAAGACCCTGATGCTGAGAAAGATTGAGGACAAAAGGAGAAGGGGGCGACAGAGGATGAGCTGGTTGGATGACATCACCGATTTAATGGACATGAATTTGAGCAAATTCTGGGAGATGGTGAAGGAAAGGAAAGCCTGACATGCTGCAGTTCATGGGGTGGCAAACAGTTGGACATTACTTAGCAGCTGAACAACAGGAAAAGAAGTAGATCACAGAGGTTGCAGGGGAGGTAAGAGAGAAAAACCAAGCCTTGCGGTCAAGTTTCAGAAACTATAGACACTGATCTTCAGGACTGCAGTATCCATGATATTATATTGTCTTTCTTTCCATTTCACCACAGGAAACAGGTCACCAGATATTGTGGCCAACCAAATTCTGCAGATACATAGAACATGCAGTATCTGCTGTATAGAGATATGTGAAAATTAAACGAAATTGGAGGATGCGATGGGTGGGACTGGGGGGCTGTAACATATGTATTTGTAGCCCTGCCAGATACCCCAGGGTCCCTTTAGCCAATTTGGTAAGTATGCTTATCTTCCAATTACTGTAGGTGCTCCAGCTAATGGTTCATATCTGTAACCTTCTCTAGGGGACCACTTTTCAGTTCTTGAAGCCATCTTGTTCATCAAGGAATTCTGACTGCCTGGGGTTCAGAGGATCAAAAGTGTCACTCTCTTATCTTAAGGCAGGACAGACTCTCTGGTGCAATTTATATGCCAAAGTTCCTGTGGGGCTCAGGCTGGAGCTAGACATCATGTGTCCCACATTTTTGTGTGGAAGTTCCATCTTCCCCGTTGTGCTCCTATCTAAGTTCTTTCAAAGAGAACTCCATGAGTAAATCACAGTATGGGAAAATCTCAAATCAAGCTGTGTTTACTGAAATGAGATGACATTTTCCATATATCACTTTATTTAGTTATCACAGTAACCTCAAGGATAGCTCTCATCTTCTCTATTTTGGATATCAGGAAATTGAAGATCAGAAAAGCCATGGGATATGCCCATTGCAGCTCAGAATTGATATGATAGACTGGGAATTCGAAGCCATGCTCTTTGCAAACTTCTACTTTCTATTAAACTTGTCTGCCTGCATATCAGCTCACTCAGGCTCACGATAAATGTGTCTCAGGAATGGGTCTGACCTAGTTGAAGTTTAGGGGCTTTGGAACCAGATGCTATTGAAAGTGAAAGTCATGTCTGACTCTCTGCGGCCCCATGGACTCTCCAGTCCATGGAATTCTTCAGACCAGAATACTAGAGTGGGCAGCCGTTCCCTTCTCCAGGGGATCTTCCCAACCCAGGGATCGAACCCAGGTCTCCCACACTGCAGGTGAATTCTTTACCAGTTGAGCCACAAGGGAAGCCCAATTAGGTAATTGATGAATGGTAGCTATTTCTTGAGGAAAAAATAGGCATTTTAGACTTTGTTATTTGGTGGATTTTTTTTTTTTCTGACCACTTTCTAAGACTGTGTGATATACTTCAGATGACGTATATAAAGTGCTTAGTGCTACATCTGGGGCATCAGGTATACTCAGAGAAATTAGATATTATGGATTTCACCCTTGTCCAGTGGTATAGTTCAGGAAACTGAGATCTGACATCCACCAGGGCTGAGCCCCAGCATCCCTCTGGGATACCTCATAGGGACCTTTCAGCTTCTGTTTTGCCAAAAGTTTTCACTTTCATCTCAGGTTCAAAAGATTTGTTAACAAAGTAAGCCACTTACTATATACAAATAAATAATGCAGATATCTATTAGAGAATTATCTAGCTTACTTTCAACATACTAACATTAAAAGAAAAGAGAAATAGAGCAGAAAACACATCACCAAATTGGGTTTTGACTAACATTCAGACTTAAACAGTGTTG
Source organism: Neotragus moschatus (assembly GCA_006410615.1). Lineage (NCBI taxonomy): Eukaryota > Metazoa > Chordata > Mammalia > Artiodactyla > Bovidae > Neotragus > Neotragus moschatus. Next base: position 5,321 of record SJYA01006392.1, read on the forward strand.
AGAAGTCCCATGTCACAGCACATCTGGGTCCCAACTGGGAAAGGGTGTCAGGCAGTGTGTCCGCTCCATGGGTGAGGCTTCAAAGAATGCAGTTCGAGGTTTCCTGTTTACGATCCCAGGTTGGATGCAAACTGATATCATCATCCATCTGTGACCAAATTGTAAGCCTGGTTTCCTGTTAATGCTGTTGGTTTTGTCTTGTTAAGCTTGGAATGATGCTAAACCTGCGCCCCCTCTAGGAGCTCAGCAATCTCAAGACTTCTCCTCCATCTTCTCTCTGGTGCTGCAAGTCTTGCACTCAGCAGGCAATCACTCACAGTCACTCCCAGCCAGGGCAGTGTCCAGACAGGTTGGAAGCAAGGTCAGAGGCCTGCTCTGCTCTGTCTCGAAAGCCTAAACAAGACTTTTTGTTTTTTTAATTTCCCTAACAGTGTCCTAGGTCTATCTGACCTATGACACAGCCACTTTGAGGCAATAACCCACTGAGGTGCCAATGGGAGGGAATTCAGAGGTGAGGGTAAGGGAGGAGTCTGAAAGAAGGGAAAAAGTGGCTAAAGTTACAGCATGGATTTCACTGAGTGTGACATCCTGGCTGAAATCTTATCACACAGGGCCATCAAGTGAGCAGTTAAGAGAAAGTGGCTGAAAGTGCTTATATGCTGTTTTGTTTCCCCCTTTTCCTTCTAAATATACCTGTGCTGAGAGTATGGGCCTGTTTTTGTGTGTGTGTGCACATGTGTCTGTGGGTGTCCCTGTGTGTATATGCATGTGTGCACGTCTCTGTATCTGTATGTGCCTATGTGTGTCTCTCAGCACATATTCGTGTGTCTGTGCAGGTGTGTGTGCTTGTCCACACTTGTGCACGCCTGTGTGCTCAGTTGATGGCCTCACTCTGACGTCACTTCCTCATGATTTTTCTGGGTGTCCCCCTTCTTACACTTTTCTTCCTGCAACTCAAACTCTCTATTCCAGCAAGAATGTCATTCTTCTGCTTATAATACTTCCATGGACTTAACATTTGCTCAAACACCTTGTTACAGAACATGTAGTCTGTTTACAACTTACTCATCTCCCTTCTTTTGTAAAAATGTTTCTTCTTCCTCAAAGATCCTGCTCTGAGGTCATCTCTATCATCTCCTTGGATGAACACTCAGGAGTCTTCCCAGCTCTTCTAAGCAGAATGAGTCGCCGCTCTCTTTTGCTGGCATCTTGCAAAGTTTTCTATTATAAAAACCATTGTTCTTTGCTGTGATGATGCGCCTATAAGTTTGTCTCTGTCACGGTATACACTGTGGGACTGTTCAAGACAGGAACAAGGTCACGAATTTCTGGTTTGGCAGGTTTGGCAATATTTACCTGGAATATTATAGTTTTAAATAAAAGGAAAAAATAAGTAAATATGAAAGGATGAAGCACTAAGCTTAACATCTCTCTATAGAGAATTATATTTCTGTAAAATGAAAATGATAAAAAGTAGCAAGTTGTTGATTAAACAACAGGACCCATTTCTTTCACTTTCCCTTCTGTGCCACTGTGGACAGAGTCTTGGGCATGTCCCTTACTTTGGCCAATAGCGTGTGGGTAGAAGGGAGAGGGCTCCAGTTTCAAGCATAGCATTCCTCCTAGGTACCCCTTTCTGTTGTCCTGCAGTGCACAACATAGGCAGCAGAAATGACCCAGCTGACCCCAGATCCTCAGTAAGAAGGGCAGATGCTAAGAGAAGCTCAGGCTGGAACAAGAGACATCTCAGCCAACCCACTGATCTGGGATGATGTGTGACTGTAGTTTTAAGCCACTGGGTTTGGAGATGATTTGTTACATCCCATTACTGTGGCAATAGCTAACTGATACATCAACCTCATTTGGTTTTTGTGAGGATTAAATCGGGTAATTCATGTCAAGTGCTTAGCTAAGTCCCTAGAACGTGGTAAGCACAGGCATTAGCACTCTAATTTTTAATGTCCCATTTCTGTTATTGTATAAAGCTAAGCCTTTTGTGGAAAAGAAGTTGGGAGAAAGGGAAAGCAAGGCTCTATTTATCATACTCATTGAGGCTGTCATAGACCAATTTGGCAGTCTCTTTCATATTTGCTAAAAGCCTTTGGTAAATGTGAAGCAGGATGATGTTCTTTGGCTAGGAAGGTCTGAGAGGATTCACACTTAAGTAGAAAAAAATAACAGACTTGGCACAGTGGCTCCCCAGCATGGAGGCTTATGTAACTGTCCCTGTCACCAGTGGGATGATCTGCTGGTTTTCCTAAAACATTTTCATTTTGCAAAGCACTTTGTTTGACAGTCCCTCATGTTAGCCATTTCTTGGAGCCAGTCTGTACACAAAAACAGATAGCTAATTCCTAGAAAGTGCCAACGAACAGGGTTTGTGGGGCTCAGGCCAACAGACTCCTCTGTGTTGGCTGGTGTGTTCCATATGTCCATCATCAGCTCAATTCCTTTTTTGATCTCCAGGCTAAGGCATCTGACTTCCCCATCACGAGGGTTCAGACCTGTGTCACACTTAAGATGTCAAAGTGGAACCCCTCATCTTTGTTTGCACCACTGTTTCCCACCTCTGCCAAATATGGGGTTCCAACTATGCCTTCAGTTCAGTCAGTTCAGTCGCTCAGTTGTGTCTGACTCTTTGCCATCCCACGGACTGCAGCATGCTAGGCCTTCCTGTCCATCACCAGCTTTCAGAGTTTACTCAAACTCATGTCCATTGAGTCAGTGATGCCATCCAATGCTCTGTGGTCCCCTTCTCCTCCTGCCTTCAATCTTTCCCAGCATTAGGGACTCTTCCAGTGAGTCAGTTTTTCACATCAGGTGGCCAAAGTATTGGAGTTTCAGCTTCAACATCAGTCCTTCCAATGAATATTCAGGACTGATTTCCTTTAGGATGGACAGGTTGGATCTCCTTGCAGTCCATGGGACTCTCCTTATTTCTGTGAATTCACTTGCGGCATCCATTATTCCTCCCTCACTCTCCCTTTTATTGCTCCTTTTCCCTAGACTTCTAAGTTCTCATTATTTCTCAAATCACTCTCCCTGACTCCCTCATCACTCCTATTACTTCACCTCTTTTCAAGTTTATAGCAAAACTGTCTTCATAGGTCTTCTTGCCTCAGCCCCGTCTCTATCATTTTTGTCCTCCAAGGTGAGTTCTTTCATCTGTGTGTGTGTACGTGTGTGTCTCCTGTGTGTGCCTCATGTCTCTTACTGGCTTGTAAGTTCTTTGCCTTTAGGGGTCATGCCTGGAATTTTGAGGGATCTAATCAGATTAATTCATTACTTCCTGTGTGATTGAATTTTAACCAAGCTCTCTAGCTAAATGTGTCTACATTGCCTTTCTACCTATTGAGCAGAACTATTTCAGGGTGAAAGGCAACAGCTGAGTCCACAAAAAAATGTCAACCTACCAGGAATTATCTGAACCTCATTTTGGAGTCGATCTTTTTTATTTTTCCTCTTTTTCTTTCTTTTAGTATTTTTTTTTTCTTGCCATAGTTCCTTGAAAGTGAAAGTTGCTCAGTCCTGTCCGACTCTTTGTGACCCCATAGACTCTACAGTCCTTGGAATTCTCCAGGCCAAAATATTGGAGTAGGTAGCCTTTCCCTTCTCCAGGGGATCTTTCCTGCCCAGGAATCGAACCAGGGTCTCCTGCATTACAGGTGGATTCTTTACCAATTGAGCTATCAGGGAAGCCTAACCAAGGATCAAACCTGGGCCCCTTCCAGTGGAAGCACGGTGTCTTAACCACTGGATCACCGGGGAAGGCCCCAGAGTAAAGCCTGTTATAAAAGACTATGTAGGGAAGACTCTTGCAGGCAGTGGCAAGGCTGAAAGGGGCTGAAGAAATTATGGTGAAGGAGGAAGAGAAGCGAATGTTTCAGAGCAAATGCTGATTTCCAGGTGCAGCTCTACTTATCTTATCCCCTCTATCTGATGCATCTTCAGAGACTGCTAGGTGGGGAGAGNAAGACTATGTAGGGAAGACTCTTGCAGGCAGTGGCAAGGCTGAAAGGGGCTGAAGAAATTATGGTGAAGGAGGAAGAGAAGCGAATGTTTCAGAGCAAATGCTGATTTCCAGGTGCAGCTCTACTTATCTTATCCCCTCTATCTGATGCATCTTCAGAGACTGCTAGGTGGGGAGAGGGGCCAGCAGGAGCTGTAGTGTTGAGGTTTATCTGCAAAGGTTCACAGGCTATCCCACCGCATGCTAGCTACATTTCCCAGCATGCTTATAATTCAACTATACTGCAGGTAATACAAGGATCATTTTTGTATTTGCCTTTAGGGCTGTTGTGAGAAATAAATAAAATAAAAACTCACCCATATTGATAATCACTTGACAGAGAAGAGAATCCACCCAGAACACTTTGGCAATTGGTAAAAGATAGTGGAGAAATTAGATTAAGAATCTAGTCCTTTGAGTCTAAAATCCAGTACCATCCTGAAATTCTTTCTTTCTAAGGGTGGAGTAGGCTAGGTAGGGAGAGTCTGTAGGTACTGCCCTATTGTTGTCTGGGAACTTCCTTTTCTCTGAATATCTTTTCTCACACCTTTTCCTATTTCTTCTGACAAAATGCATTTCCTTTTTGAAGGGCCAGTAGAAATATTGCTTCCATGATTATGTTGGTTAAATTAGTAATGCTACCATAAGAGCTCCAGCTCAGACCTGGAGTTCATTGTTTTTCTAGTCCGTGAGATTCCAATGGTCTTTACAATAGTGGCTCTTTTTATTATGTCTTAAGTCAAAACACCCTTTACCCCAAAGGGTTATTAAAGGGTTGATAGGGGCGTCCCTGATAGCTGAGTTGGTAAAGAATTCACTTGCAAAGCAGAAGACCCTGGTTTGATTCCTGGGTCAGGAAGATCCACTGGAGAAGGGATAGGCTACCCATTGCAGTATTCTTAGGCTTCCCATGTGGCTCGGCTGGTAAAGAATCCATTTGTGATATGGGAGACCTGGGTTCAATCCCTGGGTTGGGAAGCTCCCCTGGAGAAGTGAAAGACTACCCACTCCAGTATTTTGGCCTTGAGAATTCCATGGACTGTATCGTCCCTGGTGTTGCAAAGAGTTGAACATGACTGAATTCCTATAACAAAATAATCTGCACACTGTTCACCATATAATGTTTTTCATTATGAGGATATTAGGGCTTATGGTGATACTACACATGAATGAGAAGACTTCAGTGCCTCTGGCAAGGAACTGACTCTGCTTTGAGTTTGAAGGGATAAGATGAGGACATTTTCTCAACATGTGAGCAGGCTGACTACTTTAAGAGAGATAGTGGGATAGTCATAACATCTTTCAGGTATCCGATTCATCTCTTCTTCCAGCAAAGAGGATGTTTTGTTTATGGTATGGCTTTAGGCGAATTGCTTTGAGCAAGCAGAGTGCAGAAAACCCTGTTAAGCCTCATCTTCTCTGAAGGCCCTTATTTTCCACTTTTGACAGCACCGACTGTGACCTCGCTCTTGTCCCCTGTCTGATCTTTCACTGTGGGACAGAAACAAATGTGATGCAATTGAGGGCTGAGCAAAGGAGTCTGGCTTTTCACCTTCCAGGTGTGAGGAAGAAAGGGCTTGTGTGGGGGAAGGGCACTACAGAGAATGCCCCAAACTGTGCAGGTCACTCTACGGAAGACAACCCACAAAGGTCCATGAGGAGTCACAGACATTCCCCCACACGCCAGGTTTGTGGGTCAGCCAGGGGAAGGGACACTTTAATGAATGCAGCTGGTCATCATTTCAGTTCTTAGTAGAAGAAGAAAAGGGGCAAACAAAATAAGCTGTCGAGACTCACCAGTAGGTGGATTAGTAATGCCTGAACCTGACAGAGAAGTCAGTGCTCAGGGTCAAAGGATAAACTGATTGGGGGGACCTTTTTGATGCCTGAATTTTAGTGAAGCTATTAGTGCCAATTAGAATGACACCAGAGAAGAGGCTGGAAAGCTGGGGGCCCCAGGAACATGTCAGGAGAAGGGTTTGACGGCTGAGATGCAAAGAAAGATGGGTGATTAGGAAGCATAATTTGGTCAATTACCTGTGATTTGGCAGAAGTTGATTTTTAGGATTGTTTTTGTAACCTGAAAATGAGGGCCTTAGAAGCCTTTGAAATGAGGGCAAGGCACGTAGAGTGAAATATTTTCCGCTCAGGGCAGATTTTAAGAAGGTAAGAACTGCCGTGCCAGATCGGGATCACGTGGGCCCCGGCCGCCATCTTGTCTTTGACGGGGGCTCTGAGGGAGGTATGTGTAGAAAGGATCGAACTGTCAAACACAAGAGTTAAGAAAGTACCGGAGGGCTCTTTTGGCAATTGGTCAAGGACTGTCATCTAATCGATCCGCTGGAGCTATTCCGACACCATCAGTACCTTTGCTTTTACAGTCTTTTGCAGTAAAATAGTGCTGAGTTGGCACCATCACTTATCGGTTGTGTAAACTCTGAATGATTCGTTTAATCTCTTAGTGTTTCAGTGTCGCTATTTTAAATACAGACCTAATAATAGGTACCCTCACAGGATCATTTGAAATATTAAGTTGAAAAGTAATAAAAGATAGCTAATGCTAACATATCATTTATAGGTTACTATATACTGAACAGAATTATGTCTATATCCAATCTATATCTGTATAACTCATTCCTCCCATACAAATTTACGAGCATAGTTTTTATAACCTTCATTCTACAGAGGAAGAGATTGTTCATTTTGTACTTGGGCTTAACTTGGGCATAGAGGTTGGTGGAGCTTGAAGGCTTAGAATTTGGTAGGTCTTCCTTTGAGAGATCTTTGTGTCTCAAGATTAATTAAACCACAGGGTAGTGGGTGTTGGTGGATAAAGTGTTGCTTACTTAAGTTTTAGTTGTTTCAGAAATACGTATTCATTCAGTCTCTTAGAAGACTGGAAAACTCATTGATACTGAGACTGAAATGGTTAAACACATATGAAATGTGGAAGAGTCCTTAAGAATCATAAACAGAAATAACTGGACTCCAATAGAGCTGACAATCATTTTCTTCTAGAATTAACACACATAGTCCTAGAATCACATTCACCTCTTTTTACCTTAAATTAAGATCACTGAGTTTTACAGACTGAATAATGCTTTCAAATTGTGGTTCTGACAGATGATTCTTGAGTTCCTTGGACTGCAAGGAGATAAAACCAGTCAAAACCCTAAAAGAAATCAACCCTGAATATTCATTGGAAGGGCTGATGCTAAAGCTCCAAAACTTTGGCCACTTGATGCAAAGAGCTGACTCACTGGAAAAGACCCTGATGCTGGGAAAGATTGAAGGCAAAAAGAGGAGGCGGCAGAGGATGAGACGGTTGGATAGTGTTATGGACTCAATAGGCATGAGTTTGAGCAAACTCTGCCGCCGCTGCCGCTAAGTCACTTCAGTCGTGTCTGACTCTGTGCAGCCCCATAGATGGCAGCCCACCAGGTTCCCCCGTCCCTGGGGTTCTCCAGGCAAGGACACTGGAGTGGGTTGCCATTTCCTTCTCCAGTGCATGACAGTGAAAAGTGAAATGGAACTCCCTCAGTCACGTCCGACTCTCCGTGACCCCATGGACTGCAGCCTACCAGGCTCCTCCATCCATGGGATTTTCCAGGTGAGAGTACTGGAGTGGGGTGCCATTGCCAAACTCTGGGAGACAGTAAATGACAGGAGAGCTTGCTGTGTCCATGGGGTTGCAAAGAATCAGAAACATTTTAGAGACTGAGCAACAACATTGCCTTTTCAAAGGTAACTTGAAGTGATACATCAGGGGTGACTCAGTCTGTTTGTTCTTTCAAAATATATATTTTAACTTCTTCAGAACAAGATGGGGGCTCAAGACATATTTGAAGGGCTCTTCAATTTTTTTTTCAGAAGTAAATATTTTTTAATATAAATATTTATTTTAATTAGAGGCTAATTGCTTTACAATATTGTATTGGTTTTGCCATACATCAACATGAATCTTCAAATTTTTAAATAATTCTTTTCTCTACCTTTCCAAAATGTATGGAAAAGCATGATATGTATAATGTTGCAGCAACATTTTATTTCCAGAAATTTCCTGTTCCTGAAATAATCTCATTTCCTAAAATCAGAAAGAAGAACGCTGTTCAAATAGTGGCAATAAGCATGAGAAAAATATTCTTTTAAAAGGCACAGGAGAGCAAAGGACTAAGTTCAGATGAAAAGTTCATATCATGAAGGGATCTCAAAGGCATAGATTGATAAAATCTCATAATCTTATGGGAATATTAGAGTGATTTTAGTATTTATCAACATCGGAGCTCAGATTCAGCACTATTAACATTTTTGGTTGAACAATTCTTTGTTGTGGAGAGTCATCCTGCACATTGTAGGATATTTAGCAGCATGGTTGACCTCCATCTATTAGAAGATGTTAGCACCACTAACATTCCCAGTTTTTTTGATATTCTGTCTAGGTTTGTCACACCTTTCCAAGGAGCAAACATCTTTTAATGTCATGGCTGCAGTTACTGTAAGCAGTGATTTTGGAGCCCAAGAAAATAAAGTCTGTCACTGTTTCCCTGTTTATTTGCCGTGAAGTGATGGGACCAGATGCTACGATCTTCATTTTTTGAATGCTGAGTTTTAAGCCAACTTTTCCACTCTCCTTTTTCACCTTCATCAAGAGGCTTTTTAGTTCCTCTTTGGTTTTTACCATTAGAGTGGTGTCATCTGCATATCTGAGGTTATTGATATTTCTCCTGGCAGTCTTGATTCCAGCTTGAGCTTAATCCAGCCTAGCATTTCTCATGATGCACTTTGCATATAGGTTAAATCAGCAAGGTAACAATATCACAGCCCTGACGTACTCCTTTCCCAAATTTGACTCAATGTGTTGTTTCATGTTCGGTTCTACCTGTTGCTTCTTGACCTGCATACAAGTTTCTCAGGAGACACGTAAGCTGATCGATATTCTCATTTCTTGAAGAATCTTCCACAGTTTGTTGTTATACACATAGTCAAAGGCTTTATGTAGTCAATGAAGCAGAAGTAGATGCTTTTCTGGAATTCTCTTGCTTTTGCTATGATCCAGCAGATGTTGGCAATTATCTCTGCCTCTTCCACCTTTTCTAAATCCAACTTATACATCTGTAAGTTCTTGGTTCATGCACTGCTGCAGCCTAGCTTAAAGGATTCTGATTATGACCTTGCCAGCACATGAAATGAATGCAATTGTTCATGGCTATGTCCAAATAAAACTTTATTTATGAAACAGACCACTGGCTGTTTTTGTACCACGGGCTGTGGTATACCTACCTCAGATTTATATCACTGTGGAATAACACAGCATCATATGATGCGATCAGATTCTATTACTGTGTGAAAAAGAACATTTCCACTCAAGAATATTGGAAATATCATTAATAGCACTACCCAGAGACACCTGCTGTCATATTCTCAGTACTGGAATAGACACACATTGCAAGTGAAAATGTTAGTCACTCAGTCATGTCTGCCCATTTGTGACTCCATGGCCTATGGCCCACCAGGTTCCTCTGTCCATGGGATTTCCCAGGCAAGAATACTGGAGTGGATAGCCATTTCCTTTTCCAAGGGATCTCACTGATCTATGGTTGGAACCTATGTCTTCTGCATTGCAGGCAGATTCTTTACTACTGAGCCACCAGGGATGCCCGTACACATCACTGGTCAAGGACAAAAATTTGAAATCTTACTATTTATTATAATTTTGTATCTTGATTTCTTTCATATACTGTTACTTATAAGTAATTTTGGGGTATTGTATATTTTTGAAAAACACAATTTTAGTGGTTGTGTAATCTTGGATATGAGAGTTGGACTGTGAAGAAAGCTGAGTGCTGAAGAATTGATGCTTTTGAACTGTGGTATTGGAGAAGACTTTTGAGAGTCCTTTGGACTGCAAGGAGGTCCAGCCAGTCCATTCTAAAGGACTGATGCTGAAGCTGAAGCTCCAGTACTTTGGCCACCTCATGCGAAGAGTTGACTCATTGGAAAAGACCCTGATGCTGGGAGGAATTGGGGGCAGGAGGAAAAGGGGACGAAAGAGGATGAGATGGTTGGATGGCATCACTGACTCGATGGACGTGAGTCTGAGTGGACTCCAGGAGTTGGTGATGGACAGGGAGGCCTGGCATGCTGCGATTCATGGGGTTGCAGAGTTGGACATGACTGAGCAACTGAGCTGAACAGAACTAAATCATCCATTTCATTGATGTTATCAAAATGTATTCATTGTTCCCTATAATTGAATATTTTCAATTTTCCTATAATGAGAATAATCATGCAATAAATGCATATATATACATATATATATATATGTGTATATATATAATTTCTAGGACAGATTTCTAACAGATTTGCTACTTTGAAGAATAAGGATATTTTTCAAGGCTCTTGATTATATGTACAAATTGGTATTAAAATTTTTATGGTGGCTTTTACTCCTCTGTGAGAACTCGATATTTTTAATTGACCGGCATACTAGATAATAATCTGTCAGCAGGTAGGCATGCACAGAGTCTCCACTTCATTCAATCCTCAGAGTACCCTGCAAAGTGTCTGATAGGTAGACTCTCAATTAACTGTCTGTAANATTTTTATGGTGGCTTTTACTCCTCTGTGAGAACTCGATATTTTTAATTGACCGGCATACTAGATAATAATCTGTCAGCAGGTAGGCATGCACAGAGTCTCCACTTCATTCAATCCTCAGAGTACCCTGCAAAGTGTCTGATAGGTAGACTCTCAATTAACTGTCTGTAAATAACATTGAACACAAAATTCCGAGACTGAGACACATGGTATTTTAACATCTGAAATTTATCTCCAAATCTCTGAGACATCTTTGGTGTGCAGTCATACATAGAATGGGCTTCATACACAGGTGGTGTTAGTGGTAAAGAACCCACACGGCAATGCTGGAGACTTAAGAGATCCCCTAAAGGAAGGCATGGCCACCCACTCCAGTACTCTTGCCTGGAGAATCCCATGGACAGAGGAGCCTGATGGGCTACAGTCCATGGAGTAGCACAAAGTTGGACACGACTGAAATAGCTTAGCATACACATATATGGAATGGGGCTTCCCCAGTAGCTTAGTGGTAAAGAGTCCACCTGCAACGCAGGAGATGCAGGAGACAAGGGTTCAATCCCTGGTCTGGAAGATCTCCTTGAACAGGAAGTGGCATCCCACTCCAGTATACTCTCTGAGAAAAACCCATGGATGGAGGGGCCTGGTAGGCTACAGTCCATAGTGTCGCAGTGACTAGGACATGACTGAGTGGCTGGCTACGCACAACATACATACACACGTGGAATGACCTCACAAGTTTGGGACAAGCAGTAACGGCAACACTCTCAGCACCCAGATTGCATAAGCTGACATGTCCCAAGTTGAGTGGGTGTAAAAAATGTCATAGGACTCACATAGTGGAGTTATTGACATGAAAGGAAAACCAGGAGGGGTCCATTTCCCTGCACAATTCTAGGGCTGTGTCCTTGAAATGTGCGGAATATTACGATTAGGAAAATATCATTTATGTGGATCATTGGATTTCCTGTTTTTAATCCCTGCAAGCATTCTGGCAATCTTCAGAGCTAGCAGAAACCACAGTCGTGCTGNAAAGGAAAACCAGGAGGGGTCCATTTCCCTGCACAATTCTAGGGCTGTGTCCTTGAAATGTGCGGAATATTACGATTAGGAAAATATCATTTATGTGGATCATTGGATTTCCTGTTTTTAATCCCTGCAAGCATTCTGGCAATCTTCAGAGCTAGCAGAAACCACAGTCGTGCTGTACCGAAACCCCAGCTTGCACAGGCCACCCAACCCTAAGGGGAAATTTCCTATAACCGTTTTTTTTTTCTCACAACTCCTCCAAGCACAGGTGAGACAGCGGACCAGACTGCAGAGCTGGGTTCTGTTGAAGGAATGAGGAGAGTAAGACCTATCACATCTGATGTTTTATCCTCCGGGGTTGAGTCTAATATGGGATGGGATGTCTGAGCCACACAAATTTTTCCAGAGAAAAATTGGAGAGAACTAGTGCTTATTTTCTGAGGCTCTTTGGCAGTGCACTCTGGGCTCATTTCATCAGAACAGATTGACTATGTTAGAAAGGTCATCAGAAACCCTCTAGGCTCCCAATCTCAGCAAGTTTTATGAAGATGGGTTTGAAAACATTAAGATTACAATGGTGTAAAGGATTAACCTGATGTTTCCAACATTATCACTCTGTGCTGTGCTTAGTAACTCAGTCGTGTCTGTCTCTTTGCAACCCCATGAACTGTAGCCTGCCAGGCTCCCTCCATGGAGTTTCTCCAGGCAAGAATACTGGAGTGGGTTGACATGTCCTCCTCCAAGGGATCTTCCCGACCCAGGGATTGAACCCACGTCTCCCACATTGCAGGCGGATTCTTTACTGTCTGAGCCATCTATTGTGTTTTCAAATATTTCAGGTACAGATCCTGCAGCGANTGTGCTGTGCTTAGTAACTCAGTCGTGTCTGTCTCTTTGCAACCCCATGAACTGTAGCCTGCCAGGCTCCTCTGTCCATGGAGTTTCTCCAGGCAAGAATACTGGAGTGGGTTGACATGCCTTCCTCCAAGGGATCTTCCCGACCCAGGGATTGAACCCACGTCTCCCACGTTGCAGGCGGATTCTTTACTGTCTGAGCCGTCTGTTGTGTGTTTTCAAATATTTCAGGTACAGATCCTGCAGCCATGAAATGGGCAGAGACTTCAGAGATCTTTATCACTAGTAGCTCTCAATAATACTGGTCACTGGATGAGCACAAAGAAAATGATCGAAAAGGACCGTGATGCTTTCTGACTGCAAATGAGTAGGTGTAACCTGGACACTGTGAAGGGAATACCCCCTCCTGCCCTATGTCAGGCTTCGTGCTCTTGGCAGTGACTTATGGCACTTGCCACTTGTCATAACCTGTCACTGCAAAGGTGACACAGGACAAAATATCTCACTTCCTTCAAACATATTTCACAAATGCCATCTCACTGGTCAGGCACCTCTGGCTGCTTCAGCTAAAATTGTGATCCGTAACCCGCACCTGGCACTCTCTGTTTTATTTTATTTTTCTTTACCATCTTAGCGCTGATCACTGTTAATATGCTGTATGTTCACTTTGGGCTTCCTGGATAGCATATTCACTTATCTGTTCTGTGTATATTTGTTTTCCCCACTGAACTATAAGCTTTGGAAGGTTAGCTTCTCTGTGTGTGTTTCTGTTTGTATTTGCTGCTTGGACCCCATTGCCTAAAACAGTGGACACGCCTTTGAAGTCACTGCCCTGTAGTTAAGCTTCCTTCTTGGCTAATTTAGGAGCTTTGGAGAGCAGTCACTCTCTACAGTATGTAGTGAATAATTAATATATATTTGAGGATTAATCACATTGTCATTGGATTTCCCCTGTGGTTCAGCTGGTAAAGAATCTGTCTGCAATGTGGGAGACCTGGGTTCAATCCTTGGGTTGAGAAGATCCCCTGGAGAAGGCAAAGGCTACCCACTCTAGCATTCTGGCCTGGAGAATCCCATGGACTATACAGTCCATGGGGTTGTAAAGAGTCAGGCACAACTGAGTGACCTTCACTTTCACTTAACATAGGCATAAGGGCTTCTCAGGTGACATCGTGGTAAAGAATCCTCCTGCCAGTGCAGAAAATGAAAGATGAGCATTTGAATCCTGGGTGGGGAAGATCCCCTGAAGAAGGAAATGCCAACCTGTTCAGGTATTTTTGTCTCAGAAATCGCATGGACAGAAGAGCCTGGAGGAGTATAGCCCGTAGGGTTGCAAAGAGTCTGACTCGACTGAGCACACACACATACACACACACTTAGTCATTACTTTTGAATCTAGAGGAGAGAATGATTAATAAGTAATATCCTTAGGATTTTGTTTAAAATATCTGCTTTAAATGAAGAGGAGGGTAACACATTTCAATCTGCCATGTAAACCCCACATTGAGTACTTGCCAGCTATTGTTTTATTTTCATGGTGGTCCTTGGGGTGAATTTTATTAATGTTTCCATCTTACTAATTAAGAAAATGGAAACTGAGCCTGAGAAATTTAAAGTAACACCTCGGAGTCACATTAATTGCCAAAATTGACAAGTAACTGAGCTGGGATGTAGACCCAGAGCTCAATGCTGGTCTGTAGGATTCTTAAATATACTGGGGAAAATGTGGGAGAGGATTTTCTTTGCATTTGTGATCAGATCTCAAAGGCACAAAAGTGTCGTCTAAAGGTACCCCTTTTTAATTGAATCAGGACGTTATATTAATAACAGCATGAAATTTTTATGGGGTTTTCACCTCAGAAACCCATAGCACTTAAAACACATTAATTAAAACACAAAACTCACAAGGTGGGTTGCAAATTATTTTGATAGGAAATTAACTATAATGAGAAAATAGCAACACATAAAATTTTAGAGATTTGTCTTAAAAAATAAGGGTGAAGACTTTCATACATTCCTTAAGTTAGAATTTGTTACACCATGGCTTCTGCTTTACGTTCTGGTTTTTTGGACATGAGGCATGTGGGATCTTGGTTCCTAGACCAGGGAACCTTTTGCACTTGAAGACAAACTTCCAGGAGAGTCCTAAAAGGATACTTATTAAAGCAAAGTGGAGCAGGAACAAAATTTGAAAAGTTTTAGGATCAATTGCCATAGATGGATGACTTGAGGGTAGCAATAATTTTTGTACTGATTATTGAGATTGACTTTTCATTCTCAACAAACACGTTGTCCTGTCTCCAATTTTTTTTTCTGAAAATATAGCTCAAGAGTTATGTACATCATTCAATCCAGTATGTATTTTACACCAACTGTGGAAAACACGTAGGATGCAATTGGCTATTCATTGAAACATTATTTATTGTCTATTCCCAAATAAGAGATCTGAGTGAAAATACCAAGACAATGGTCCCTTCAATATATTTCCTGACATTTCTTCTGTAAAGAAGTAGTGAAATTCATTAAAAGACAAATCTGTCTTTTCACCTAACTCTGAATTGAAGGCTTAAGAATAACTCCAAATAAAATCTCAGAGTCCTACACAGCTGAGGACCATTTACAATTTATATAAATCAGTAATGAATTTACCAGTCTGAATGAAACTGACTGAATGAAACCAAACTGAATGAAACCAGTCATTTGAACTGAAGGTTCAAGGTTTATTACTTTGGTTCAGGTTGTTAAAGGTGGTCTGCTGTGGTAGACAGCTGAATTCACCAAGTTATAGAGAAACATATAGAAATAAATGACTGTCAAAGTTTCCACAGCTAAACCCTGGTAAAAATGGGATTTCATACTCTGACCTCTGATTTAAATTTGGAGATATGTCTGATTCATCCCACTGATAGAGGAAATGGTTTGATTTTGCTTTCTACCAAGGGGCTTATCCAACTAACTTCTGGTGAGCCATCATAGCTTCTGTTTGTTTCAGTGTTCTCCTGAAGCCCGGGACATTACTGACCCCATCTTTCAAAAGATGGATCTCATGACCTGAGATTTGGGGCTTATTTATGGCTGTCAACCCAAACTTGGGGGAATTAATCTTCTAGGGCTGCCATGGGCTGGGTGGTGTAAACAACATAAATTTATTGTCTCACAGTTCTGGAGGCTACAAGTCTGAGAAGGTGTTGACAGGCTTGGTTTCTCCTAGGGCTCTCTCCTTGGCTTGTAGACGGCCATCTTATCCTTGGTTCTTCACATGGTTTTTCTCTGTGTGTATCTGTTCTAATCTCTTCTTGTAAGGACACCAGCAATACTGTATCAGGGCCTGCATCAATAATCTCATTTTAACTGCATTACTTCTTTAAAGATCCCCAGCTCCGAATATAGTCACATTTTGAGGTGCTTGGGATTAGGACTTCATGCATTTGACAGGACTGGGGACTCTAACACTGGATGTGCA
>SJYA01006393.1:6910-21270 GCA_006410615.1 Neotragus moschatus
GACTGTGTCAGGTCTCAATTGCAGCACAAGGCATCTTCATTGTGGCCCATGGGCTCTCTAGCTGTGGCCCATGTGGGATCTTAGTTTCGCAACCAGGGATCTAACCCTCAATCGCTGCCTTGGATGGCAGATACTTCACCACTGCTGGACCCCCAGGGAACCCTCCACTTTTCTGCTTCTCTAAAGCCAGCAGCCTCTCGCCTCCGTTGTCACGTCTCCTGCAGCTGACTCTCCTCCTCTGCCTCCCTCTTTGCAGACCCTGTGACTGTTGGGCCCAAGCAGATATTCGAGACAACCCCCACCCCCACAATCTCAAGATTCTTAATCATACCCGCAAAGTCCCTTTTGCTGGGTAAAGTAGCATATTCATAACTTCTGGGAATTATAATGTTGACATTTTTGGTGTGGAAAAGAGGGAGGGTGTAATTACTCAGTCAACCATAACGTTCTTGGAGTCAATAAATATTAGCTGTTTCTTTGAATCTTTCCAGAAAAGTTTTATTTATAATACATAAATATATGTACATAGCCACTCCTACCCATTTAAAAAATGGGTAATATTACTTATCAGTTCTCAAAGTGGTCCCTTCTTCCTCTTTTCTTGTTGAGTCTCCCTGGAATCTGTTGTGTGGAAATACCATAATTAATTTTACCATTTTCTTCCTGGTGGACTTCTGGATTCATTTCCAATTCTTTGCTATTAGAATGCAGTAATGAGTAATCTTGTCTTTGGATTATACTCAATTTGCAATCATCTTGTGTTTCAGAATGTGAGGGCACCACTTAAGACATTAAAATCTCATGAAGCTTTTTTGGGGGAATCATTCCCTAAGGTTAAGCAGTACTGCCCACACAGGGCAGTCCACACAGGGCTTCCTCCATCCTGCCTTCCTTCTGTGCCCTGAGGACCCCGGCTACCACCCTATACCTCAGTGTGAATATGCTTAAGGGAGGAGCCCATGCTGCCAGGCGGGTACATTTTAAGCCTTGTCTCTCCTGATGGTGAGAAAAGCTCTTAGGGGGATTTCAAACGCCAACAAATGAGGGGATTCTTTCTCAGGGAAGAGCACCATGCTNGAGGACCCCGGCTACCACCCTATACCTCAGTGTGAATATGCTTAAGGGAGGAGCCCATGCTGCCAGGCGGGTACATTTTAAGCCTTGTCTCTCCTGATGGTGAGAAAAGCTCTTAGGGGGATTTCAAACGCCAACAAATGAGGGGATTCTTTCTCAGGGAAGAGCACCATGCTAGTCAGCCTGTGGTAGGCTGATTCTACTTCTCCAAAATCACTGACATGGCTTTTGACAGAAAGAACTCAAGAGATGCAGAGATGTTGTGATTTGCTTAATGTTAGCAAAGTTTTTAATGGCAGAATTCGGACCAGACCTGGGGGCCACAAAAGACACCTCTGCCCAAGGTCCAGGAGCACAGTCTGTCTGAATGGGGTTCTGGCATCTCTGGTTATCTCCCAGGGCCAACTGTGCACACTGGGCTTGGAGGGGCTTCCCTGCGTTCTGGGTGGTCCTACAACCGAAGGACATGGAGTAGGACTGAATATAGCTGATGGGTATTTTTGTTTTGTTTTGTTTGGCCGGCAGACTGTTTTAACTCATTGCCAAAGAGAAAGTATAATACAGAGATATTAGTATTATAAGCAACACATACCAGTCACTCAGTTTCAACTCATGAACTATCTGCTTTATCTCTACTTTCCTTTCCACCCCTGGATTGTTTTGAAGCAAATTTAGATATATCAATTCAATGCAAATATTTCATTGTATGGCTCTTATAGCAAAGGAAATCTACCATAATACTTTTCAGAGCATTTAGCCCTCCCAAATTAGAAAGTTTTACAGAAGAGAAATCTCAGATTTCTGTCTTCTCCTAAAGACTTGGAAGCTCTGACAACACTGGGCCTGAAAGGTGATTTTAATCGGGTTACAGCTGAGTGGACACTGCTCTTTAGTAAGGAAGATGATGCCTCCTTGGTGCAGTCTCCACCACTCCCGACTGTCCCCTACCTGGCCAGTTCAACTATGCAAATAAGTTGCCTGGTTCCTGTAAGCATTTAATCTTTGTAAACTATTACTTAGAGAGAAGGTAGAAAATACTTGAACAGTGTGAAAATGTGAAAATTGATTTGGAGACAGAGCTGTGTTGAAGGCAGTTTGTAGAACCACATTAGACAAAAAGCATTCTGGAAGGATGCGCCAGTCTCTCCCCACAGACATTTTGCCACTAATCATCAATGTCACCCAGAAGCTGGGACTTGTTCTCGCTTTATGGATGAAGAAACTGAGGCAAAGGGAAGTTAAATAAGCTTCCCAAGGCCACTCAGGTAATGAGCAGCAGAATGAGGATTCAAGCCTAAAGGAAGCCTGACTCTAAAATGAAGCATCTTCACCATAAGCCTGGGTCCTTTAAAGAGGCTCAGGAAAGAGAACACGACAGAGTGATGGGGCCCAGGAGGCGTGGAGATGCTGGCGAGGACTTGGGAGGCTTCCCGGGGCCTGGCGAAGGATGCGAGCCCAGGAGCAGGAGCAGAAGAAGGGGCTGTCCCTGGCTGCAGACAGCACCCAGGAAGAGGCACTTTCTGAGGCTGTGGGGGGGCAAAGGTCAAAGTCACCATTGTTCTCTGTGTGTGGTAGGCAGTTGGGGGAGGATCACTTCTTGGCTGCTTAGGTGAACAGAAGGTTTATCCTTGAGGATAGTTGGGTGGGTCTCGTTGGTCCATGGTGGACCCCTGAGTCCCCAGCCAAGACTTGGGTCTTTACTAGCAGCTTGGCTTGGGGTCCAGCCACCCCCTCACTCCCCAGGTTCCTTCCCATCTCAGGGCTGTGTACTTGCCCCTTCTTCCTTTGCCAGCTGCCAATCGGACCTTGTCACATCCTCTCAGAGCCTGAGGGGCTCCTTCTCCCAACCTCAGAATATCTGTGTAACTTCCTCGCTCCAGGGCTGGAAGGTCTGTGGAGCTGAGGCTCCTTCTGTTCTGTTCCTGGCTGCGCTTGGTCCCTAGGCTATAGAGAGAAGGAGACAGGCTAACTGACCACTGTCTCCTCTCCACAGCCTGTTCCCTTCACTGGGAGGATCCAAGGAGGTCTCCAGAATGGACACAAGGTCACCGTCATGGGGCGTGTTCCTTCCAGAGGCGAAAAAAGGTACTGGGAATTGTGTTGCTCTCAGCCTCACCCCTGAGTGAACAAGGGTGCTGTCAGCTCAGGATGGTCCACCCAGTATACTCCAAGCTGCCCCCACCCAGTTCCCAGGATGGGAAGGGCTTGGCCCTGCCAACAATGCTCAGCACTCCCTACCACCTACCTGTAGTATCTGGGGCACCATTAACCAGACTCCCTAGAGATGGGGAATGGAGGCTCATGGTCTAGGGAGGGCAGCAGGCTAGCCCAGAGGTGGAGTTCTGGGACTGAACTTTGTATACAATGACCCAGAGCTACAGATACGTCAACTCCCTTCATTTCCTCCAGCCAGTCTCATCTACTTTGGAAA
Source organism: Neotragus moschatus (assembly GCA_006410615.1). Lineage (NCBI taxonomy): Eukaryota > Metazoa > Chordata > Mammalia > Artiodactyla > Bovidae > Neotragus > Neotragus moschatus. The sequence goes on from SJYA01006393.1 coordinate 10,416, forward strand.
CTTCATTTGAGGTGACCTGGAAATTTTTAAACTTGCCATCAAAGTTGTATTTGGTCTCTTTCAGTCTCAAGGCTTTTAGCACTAAAGTCAATTCAAAATATAGATAACTCAGCTCTGTTTCCCATTCCCTTTCTCCCGAGGGGACTGTCTGGGAACAGAGAACAGCTTGCATGTATTCCAGAGGTGGGAGGTCCTCAGGAGTTCATGCAGCCCTGGCTGAACTATATTGAGCTCTGGGCGGCATGGAGGCCTGGGACCTGTGCATCCTGAGGTTTGCCGTGCCTGCAGGGTCCCCTCTGGACACGTGGCATCTCTCAGAAGCCTCTCTGTCCAATCTCAGCTGACTTCTACCCTCGCTGTTCCTCTCATTACTTTCATGGGGCCTGGGGACCTTCTGGATCCCTCCAGGCCCCTCCCCGCCGCAGCCCTACTTCTGCATCTGGCTTCTAGAGGACTTCCTCTGCCACTGCCTCTCCGACCAGGTGACACGGCCACAGTGATGTGGGACTCTGAGAGCCCTCAGTGCCTGCAGGGGACTGTGAGGGAAATGAGGCACCGGGTTCTGAAACCCTGCCTGCAGGGGAATCCGGGACCTTGACTATGAACTCCCACCCCTCTCTTCCCATCCCTTTGCCAATCCTTTCTCCCAGCACAGGAGGGCTTTCTATTCCCACTCTGTCCAATAGAACCTGTCTCTACCTCTGAGGATCGCCCTTTCAATGGGAGCTGCTCTTCTCTCNGTTCTGAAACCCTGCCTGCAGGGGAATCCGGGACCTTGACTATGAACTCCCACCCCTCTCTTCCCATCCCTTTGCCAATCCTTTCTCCCAGCACAGGAGGGCTTTCTATTCCCACTCTGTCCAATAGAACCTGTCTCTACCTCTGAGGATCGCCCTTTCAATGGGAGCTGCTCTTCTCTCCTTCCCTGGGACAGAATTTACAAAGGAACACAGGAATGAAGCTGGGAGACTGCAAGGGGAAAACGACACCCAGAGACATGGCAGAAACACTAGTCTCCACTTTAAGAGAAATAGGAANTGGTACTCGCCACTTCTTCCTTTGCCAGTTGCAAATCTGACCTTGTCACATCCTCTCAGAGCCTGAGGGCCTCCTTCTCCCAACCTCAGAATATCTGTGTAACTTCCTCACTCCAGGGCTTGAAGGTCTGTGGAGCTGAGGCTCCTTCTGCCCTGTTCGTGGCTGCAGTGGGTCCCTAGGCTGCTGCCCCACACCCAGGCCAGCCCCAGGCAGGGCTGAAGAGGATGGTGAGAAGGAGGCAGGCTAACTGACCACTGTCTCCTCTCCACAGCCTGATCCCTTCACTGGGAGGATCAAAGGGGGTCTCCAGGAAGGATGCAAGGTCACCGTCGCAGGGCGTGTTCTTTCCATATACGAAAACAGGTACTGGGATTTATTGTCTCTATCGGCCTCACCCCTGAATGAACAAGGGAGCTGTCAGCTCAGGACTGTCCACCCAGTATACTCGAAGTTGCCCACACCCAGATCAGGGGATGGGAAGAGCCTGGCCCTGCCAACAATGCTCAGTGCCCTCTACCACCTACTAGCATCCGGGGCACCATTAACCAGACTCCCCAGAGACAGGGGGAATGGAGGCTCACGGTCTAGGGAGGGAAGCAGGCCAGCCCAGAGGTGGAGTCCTGGGGCTGAACTTCTTGTACGGTGACCCAGAGCTGCAGATACGTCAACTCCCTTCATTTCCTCCAGCCAGTCTCATCTACTTTGGAAACTTCACTTGAGGTGACCCGGAAATATTTCGACTTGCCATCAGGGTTGTATTTGGTCTCTTTCAGTCTCAAGGTTTTTCTCACTATAGTCAGTTCAAAATATAGATAAATCAGCTGTTTCCCATTCCCTTTCTCCCGAGGGGGACCGTCTGGGAACAGAGAAGAGCTTGCGTGTATTCCAGAGGCAGGAGGTCCTCAGGAGTTCATGCAGCCCTGGATGAACTATATTGAGCTCCGGGCAGCCTGGAGGCCTGGGACCTGTGCACCCTGAGGTCTGCCGTGCCCACGGGGGCCCCTCTGGACGCGTGGCCTCTCTCAGAAGCCTCTCTGTCCAGTCCCAGCTGACTTCTACCCCCACTGTTCCTCTCATTACTTTCATGGGGCCTGGGGACCTTCTGGATCCCTCCAGGCCCCTCCCCACCGCAGCCCTACTTCTGCATCTGGCTTCTAGATGACTTCCTCTGCCACTGCCTCTCCGACCAGCTGACACGGCCACAGTGATGTGGGACTCTGAGAGCCCTCAGTGCCTGCAGGGGACTGTGAGGGAAATGAGGCACCCGGTTCAGGAACCCTGCCGCAGGGGAATCCAGGACCTTGACTATGAACTCCCACCCCTCTCTTCCCGTCCCTGTGCCAACCCTTCCTCCCAGCACAGGAGGGCTTTCTACTCCCACTCTGTCTGATAGAGCCTGTCTCTACCTCCGAGGGTCCCTCTTCTGATGGGAGCTACTGTTCTCTCCTTTCCTGGGCAGAATTTCCAAAGGAACACAGGAATGAAGCTGGGGGACTGCAAACGGAAAACGAAACCCAGAGACATGTCAGAAACACTCTTCTCCACTTTAAGAGAAATAGGAACTTAAGATTTCTCATTTCAGGGTCACTTGGAGCTTCGTTTTCCTTGGAGGGAGGGCTGNAGCTACTGTTCTCTCCTTTCCTGGGCAGAATTTCCAAAGGAACACAGGAATGAAGCTGGGGGACTGCAAACGGAAAACGAAACCCAGAGACATGTCAGAAACACTCTTCTCCACTTTAAGAGAAATAGGAACTTAAGATTTCTCATTTCAGGGTCACTTGGAGCTTCGTTTTCCTTGGAGGGAGGGCTGCTGGGTTCAGAAACACACCAGTTCCCCTTGCCCCTGATGGCTGAGGGCTCACAGAGCATCCTGGTATTTAGGATGGCATGGCATTCAGGACTCATACCCTTATCCGAGGAAGCAAATGGGCTCCGGGGGTTTCCTGGTGGTCCAGTGGTCAGGACTCCAGTCTTCCACTGCAGAGGTCATGGATTTGATCCCTGATCAGAGAACTAAGATTCTCGAGCCATGAAGCCAAAAGAAACCCCAGATAAGCAAGCAAAACCGAGCACTCTGCTGGTAGAATGTCCACTGAGGGCCACACGTGGGTGTGGGGCACTGCCTGGTTCTGCGGTGATGGCATGGGAGCCAGATGTGCCATCTGACTGTTGTGTGTTAGCTGGGAGTCTGAGGGACCCCAAGAACCAGACTGGGAACCACACTGGGGCTGAGTTCACGCAAAGTGTTGGGAGAGAGATGCCCATTGGATAGTTCAGGCTGGACCTTGGTTAGCCGACAGGCATGAGTTCCATCTGGGAAAAAGCAGCACAAGGATTTGTTGCATCCCTTTGGTGAGCTAGGCCCCTTGGAAGCTCCTTTTGTCTTCCCTCCTCACCGTATAGTTCCAGCTATATCCAAAAGAGGGGGAAATGGTGAGGGGCTTCCTGTGAGGTGAGATACAAACAAGAGATTATTTAGGGGTCCCTTGGGCCGTTTCAGTTTTCATCCCTGAAGGACAGCGGTCACCCCTTTTCTGTGTGGGCCAGTTTGAGGATAGCATGGTCCTGGGTCATTGCAGATGACAAACAGGGCAGATCCGGGGTGAGGGTCCAGGCCTGCTGACCTCACTCAGGTCAGGTGGACACACGACACCCTCTGAAGAGGGACAGATGCACACTCTGAGGTCCCCATGCCCAGAGACCTCGGGTTTTCTCTGTGTGTCCCCTTCAGACGCCATCTCTGTAGGTGTGCCATCAGTGCACTTGTGCTTTCCACTGGTGCTCTTTCTCAACTGTGCAGACACAGTCCGACCCCCAGGGAGCCACCACTTGGCCCCAAAGACTCTCACTTCTAGGCACATTCCTCTACTTCCATCTTGGACACAAGTTTCTTTACCCATTTCTGCCTTACTTTTAGAAAACCACACGGTAAGGGCAAAACTGCACAAAACACACTGACCAAAGGGATGAGAAGTGACTAGGGATGGGCACCTACCAGCCACTTAGGTTGTATACAGGCTCCCAGACAATGTCAGTCAAAGAGTGAGTACCTCCTGTTCCCACCCTTGGCAGTAACCCAGGATACTGTCTGATTTTCCTTGACCTAGATTTCCAGTAAGCTTTCAGATGGGCTACGACAGTGAAATTGCCTTCCACTTCAACATTTGGTTTGAAGAGGGTGGTTATGTGGTCTGCAACACGAAGCAGCTAGGAGACTGGGGGCCGGAGGAGAGGAAGATGCAGATGCCCGTCCAGAATGGGAGTGAATTTGAGATCTGCTTCGAGGTAGACAGCTCCTCGTTCAAGGTGAGTGGGAACTCTCCTCTCTTCAGCTGTCTGTTCCTTACCGCCATAAGGTGCTGCGAGCAGCCTTTAAACAGTCATGTGAGCAACACTTTGTACAGAGAAGAGGACTATTTCCTTTTAAGGCCGCAGTTTCCTTACACACGTTCACCCCCTTACACACCTTCACCGGTTGCTTCTTTTACTCTGGCAGGAAGCACTGGAGAAGTCACCGTGATGCTTTGTGGCCTCCTGGGTCCTTCAGTCCAAGTTATTTCCATTTCTCTGTCCTAGCCCTTCTTCCACTCCAGGTCCCTGGGAATGTTTGTTTTTCTGTTACCTTGTTGCTGAATTTATCCAGGTATTATTAAAGACTTAGTTCTGCCTGGCATTGCACGTTGGTTTTGCAAGCAGAGCGGTGTCTCTGGGCTTGGGGAGATGGGAGGGGAGCTGAGTGCATCTGTGTCTCTTTTCTCTGTGTGAACATGAATGTCCCTACCCACTCAAATACAGCCTGACATCACTTCTCTGCTCCCCATGAACATTTGCATGTATATTTCAATAACACCACAGAAGAGCTAAGACTAGAAAGACAGACCTACAGTGATAAACAAACACCAGAAGAATGAAGAAGCCAAGGACTAGAGTCAGGAAGAGGTTGCCCTTCAATGCACTTCGGGTCCCAAGCATGATCTTGTAACTGCCACAGCTCTGTAGGCTGTTGCCCTCACTTACAGGTGATTGATGTAAGAAGTAGATACAAGTCTGAACGTCTGGAAACAGGGTTCCCAAGGGCACGCGTGTGCTCCCACCTGTTCCTGGACCCCCTCCGGCCATGTGTGCTCATCTCCACAGGTGGCAGTGAACAAGAGATTCTTCCTGGAACTTGAACACCGTGTGCCCTTCCACCAAGTCAACACCATCTCCATCATCAGCTGCATGCAAGTGTCCTACATCAGCTTCCAGGTCAGACTCCACCCAGCACTCATACCTAGGGGCTGGGTGTGGGGCCCCGTCCCCTGTGTAGGTCCTGCTGTGTGAACCCAAAGGTGCCAGCCAGGCTCATCTCCAGGTGATTCTGGGGTCACACCTCTGGCTGCCCCAGTCTGTCTTCTGTCGCTGTCTCTGTCTGGGACGCCCGCTCAGGCTCCTGGACTAGTAGGCCTCTTGTCTCTGGCACTCTCTGTCATCCCCTGGGTGAGGAGGCCCTGTGCTTCTAGAAAGAACCTGGAATCAAACTGAATCCAGCTCAGATCCCTGGCTCTGCCGTTTTCATCGACTGGGGAATCTTAGACGAGCGACTTCACCTCTCCCAGCCTTAGTCTCTTCCCCTTGGAATGAGCATCATCAGCCGCCCCACAGGTCGCTGTGTGAGTTCAGTGAGACCATACACATCGAAGGGCAAGTATATCTTTTCTGTGGCCATTCCCGGGTTTATTTGACCCTCTCTGTGTATTATAATTTTTGAATGTGTTAGGAACATCTAAAAGGTCAGGACCAATTTTGAAAAATGAAAATGAAAAAGTTCTGGAATTGGATGGTGGTGACTTTTGCACAACCACAGGAGTGGACCGTTGGACTGTAGGTACACTCGTGTGTCTGCTTCATTGCTCAGTCATGCTCGACTCTTTGCAACCCCATGGACTGGAGCCCACAAGGCTCCTCTGTCCATGGCGCTTCTCCAGGGAAAAATACTAGAGTGGGTTGCCAGCCCTCCTCCAGGGATCTCCCCAACACGGGGATCTCCCCAACCCAGGGATCAAACCCAAGTCTCCCACATTGCAGGTGGCTTCTTTACAGTCCGAGCTAGTACACTTAAGATGGTCAATTTTACGTGATGTGCATTTCACCACTGTTTAGCAAAAGAGGTCAGGTAGATTTCCTCTTCCTCCTAAAGATGGAGAGGTCCCAGGAGACTGATTACCTCAAAGATGCTGACTAGAAGATACCAGACTGGCTGATTAAGACTACATTCCTGGGGAAGGTCAAAGCTACAGTTAGGTCAGGTGGTACACCTAGGGTTGTTATCATGGGCTTCAACAAAAGGAATGCCATTTTGAACCTGTGGTTTTCTCCTTAACTATGCCTCACTTTGTAGCAAGTTCTCAACTAACCAAGAGATATAATCAGAATGTAAGGCATTAGCATCACTCTCAGCTACCGCTCTAGAGTCCCCACAGCTTTGTTCACCCTTGGTGTGGTCTCCATGGCCAGGACTGTTTTGCCTAATCCCTCTGACATAGGTAACCCAGCAGGACCCTATGGGGGCATCCTGGGACAGCCCTATGACCCTTGAGGGTTATAAACCTTTAGCCTCCTAGGCCTTCCCCAAGTTCCAAGGATAAAATTTAAGTGAGAAAATGCAGAAGCAAAGGGTAACAGTCAAGCAAAATAAAGTGATAATAGGTTAACCATTAAACACCATCAAGGACCTTGAGTTCCTCCTCAAGAGCTATAGACAGTATTCTGAACCAAATTCTTTGTGCTGTTTTACAGAAATAGAAATCCCTACCACGTGGCAGATGTTCACTGTATGATGCTCACAGGGTCATAGAACCCAGAAGCTTGGTGACATTGGCTCCCGATTACCTCACCACCAACCAATCAGAAGACATCCATGAGCTGATCACACACCCTACACCCTCTCCCTCATCCTGTGTTTCAGACCATTTCCCTGAGAGTCATCGTGGAATTTGGGTTTTAAAGTTTGCCTGGACTCCTTGCTTGGTCCCTGCAATAAATGCTGCGCTTTCCTTCATCATAACCCTGTGTCAGTAGATTGGTTTTACTGGGCCTGGATGAATTGTACTGAGTGGAGGTAAATCTGGTCTAGATAGTGATGGATGGATTGGAAATTCTGATGATAAATTCAGTTGAAAGATTACTTTCTTTAGCCATGTATGGGGGGTTACAGAGTGGGGCTTTATCTTTGCTAGTCAGTGACGGAGAAAAAGAAAGGAAAGAAAGAGAAAGGTTGTCACGTTTAGTTAAAGTGTGAAGACTTGATCCACTCTCTCGGGCCAAGGCAGCCTACCTGAATGTCATCTGCTCCTCTTCTCTCTCACTTTGATTCTGAAGTCTCCGTCACTTGGACAGGACCAGGGGTCATGTGGGGTCTTCTTCAGTCCTGAGACATATATCCAAGACTCAAGAGCTTGAGTGTCAACCATGCAGTTGGGATGATCTGGTACAGTCCCTTTCAAGGAGGTTAAAGGAAAGGTTTGCACTTAGTGATTCCAAATCAGATGGTAGAAGACAACTGGGACTGAGTTTGGTGAGTTGTAGCCAGACTAAGCACCCTCCAAGCCTCAGCTCATTCAGGGCTCACGACAATCATATCAAAGGAGGCCCGTGATTAGCTACATCTCACAGATGAGGACAGACCGAAACTTAGAGAGTGTAGGGGAGCAAAGGTTGCCACTCCGAAATGTGTCACTTTGGCATGAGTATTCATTTAGGCTGATTCTTCTCAAGAAACTGAAGACTCAAAGTCTTTCTTTTACCTCCTCCTCAACACGGGGTTGCAAAGAGTTGGATACGACTGAGCGACTGAACGGAACAACTGCAACAAAGAATGCAGACAAAGGACCTGTGGTAGAAATAGAGCCGCGAGCAGTGATATTTACAGAAGAACACAGGCGAGGTGTGGAAATCAGAGCCCACTCTGCACCCAGCAAACACTACATACCAAACACTGACTTTTCTGTGAAGAGCGTTCCTCATCTTGGACGTCCCAAACCATTGCCCTCAACATCCTCTTGTGATATTAGCTGAAGGTGGTATTTAAAGTGATGGTTTTGACCACTTTGGTGGGTAGTTTTCCTGGGTCTCTCCTATATATGCAAGTCTTACTATACCTTTAATAGATTGTTTTCCTTTGATTGTGTCTCAGGTGAATCTAATCTTAGACCAGCCAGAAGAACCTAGAAGGGGAGAGGAAAATTTCTTCATCCCCCGACATTCATGTTGTAACCTGTGGCAGAATTCACTTACTTCTTAGGGCTGAACGATATTGCATTGCATGTATAGACCTCATTTTGTTTATCTAGTCATCCATCGATGGACACCCGTGTTGCTTCTATCTTTTGGCTGTTGTAAATATTACCAGGTACATGGGTGTATACATCTCTCTTCAAGCCTCTGCTTTCAGTCCTTTAGGCTATATAGCCAGACATGGAATTGCTGGCAGTGGTAAGTTGCTTCGGTTGTGTCTGACTTTTTGCGAGCCTATGGCCTGTAGCCTGCCAGGCTCTTCTGTCCATGGCATATTCCTGGCAAGAGTACTGGAGTGGGTTGCCATGATCTTCTCCGGGGGATCCTCCCGACACAGGCATTAAATCCAGGTGTCCTGCATTACAGGCAGATTCTTTACCATCTCACCCAGACGTGGAATTGCTGGACCAGATGGTCATTCTGTGTTTAGTTGTTAAAGGAACATCCATACTGTTTTGTAGGGTCGGTCTCAGACTATGCATAGTGATGCTGTCTGTTCAGGAACACCGGGGGCACTCATGTGGGTCTTTACTAGTCATGGGAGCCCCAAAGCCATTAGCCCAGCTGAAGCTAGTACGGTGGCCAGATGGGCCCCTGTGATCCTTATCACGACTTCAAGACGCAGCTCAGCAACAACCATCAGGTAGCTTTGAAAAAACCGAGGATTATTACTCTCAAGTCCTAAGGGCCACATAGCCCAATGGCCAGTGGGAAGTAGGGGATGGGAGCACAGGTTGGGGTTCCACTATTATTGGTGTCCGAAGGTAGGGTAGGAGGAAAAGGGGATGACAGAGGATGAGATGGCTGGATGGCATCACTGACTCGATGGATGTGAGTTTGAGTGAACCCCGGGAGCTGGTGATGGACACGGAGGCCTGGCGTGCTACTATCATGGGGTCACAAAAAGTTGGGCATGACTGAGTGACTGAACTGAACTGAAAGGTAGGGTGGTTATGCAGGAACCAGGGGGCAGGAAGCCACATGTGGGATCACTCAGTTACCTAGGTTGCCCAGGGTTTCCTAGACAGGAGAACTTGATGGGTGGGGCAAGCGTGGTGGCTTATCTAGAAGCGGTCACACAGCTGGCACCAGGCTTATAAAAGAGGAGGGTCTTCAAAATGGACGCTTTAGTAATCAGAAGCTTAATGCCAGTCTTGTAGGGTCAAGCACGTACACTGTGTTTCCCATCACAGCCTCACCATTTAGCATCCCACCAACAGCACAAAAGGCCTCCTTTCTCCTTATCCTCATCCACATTTGTCAGTTTCTGGCTTTTTGAGAGGGTGAGGAGGCCGACACATTTAGAACAGATCCCATGGTCTATAGTGCAGAGAACAGAGACCCTCAGACAAGTGTCTGGACTTGAAATAATGGAGCTCGAGGGCTGCTTCTCACCTCAAGCTGGGTCCTGGGAAAAGGGTCTCTGTGACTGCACACACGGTGACGCCAGGTTGCTGAGGTCAGCTGGGCCAGCCGCTGGGTCTTGGAGACACCTCCTTACGATCTTACTCATCCAAAAAGCCACTGGCCTTTGGATTTGGCAGTAGGCCTTCCCTACAGGGCTGGAGCAGAGGCCCCTAGGCTCTCCTTTTTGTGCTGGACTCACTGTGACTCACTTCCAAATCACCTGGAGATGTCCAAGTGCATGTCCGCTTGAACTCCAGCTGTCCCTGTTTCTCCCTGGGCTCTGAGAGTTTTGGGGTGGCTTCTAAATTTTTAAAAGTTCACTCATTTATTTCACTTTCCTTTGGCTGTGCTTATTCTTCATTGCTTTGCACAGGCTTCCTCTAGTTGCAGCAAGTGGGGGGCTTCTTCAGTGCCATGTATGGTTTCTCATTACTGAGCCAGGCTGTAGGGGTGTGGGATTCAGTATTTACAGCAAGTGGCCTCTAGAACCTGGACTCAATAATCGTGGCACTGCGTGTGGACTCTCCCAGGACCAGGAATCAAACCCGTGTTCTCTGCATGGTGAGGAGGATTCTCACGCTCTGTGTCACTGTACATGGCCTTTGGTGTTTTTTAAACAGCACTTTATTGAGGTATGGTCCATGTAAACACACAGACCTTAGTCTGCTGGATGAGTTTTTAGGCTGTAAACAGCTGTATGACCACTACCCAGGTCAAGCTCCAGGACATTCCCAGCACCCAGATGACTCCTTCGGGTCCCTCCCATTTGGTATCCCTCAAAAGCCATTGCTTTTCTGATCTGTTTCTGGATTGTATGTTATCAGAATGCTTCCAGTGTGTGCTCACATGTGTCTGGCTCTTGTGCTCAATGGTGAGGTTCATTGAAGACCTTGCCTTTATCTCCAGTCCCATTTTCTTGCTGAGGGCTAGTCCATAGCAGGCAATTCCCAGGTGGCTCAGTAGTAAAGCATCTGCCTGCCAAGGCAGGAGACCCAGGAGACATGGGTTGGATCTCTGAGTTGGGAAGATCCCCTGGAGGAGAGAACGGCAACCTGTACCAATATTCTTGCCTGAATAAATCCGCAGACAGAGGAGCCTGGTGGGCTATAGCCCAAGGGTTTGCAAAGAGCATCTG